>PVJO010004153.1:0-113265 GCA_004026905.1 Hystrix cristata
ACTGTGCTGCTATAAACATGGTTGTGCATATATCTCTGTAGTATGATGATTGTAACTCTTCTGGAACGATCCCCAGTAGGGGAATAGCTGGATCGAATGGAACCTCTAGTTCTAGTTTTTTGAGGAATCTCCATATTGATTTCCACAGTGGCTGGACCAGTCTGCATTCCCACCAACAGTGGAGGAGGGTTCCTTTCTCCCCACAGCCCCTCCAGCATTTGTTGTTGATTTTTTCATAGACGCGATTCTTTCTGGAGTGAGATGGTATCTTAATGTTGTTTTGATTTGCATCTCACGAATGACTAGTGATGTTGAACACTTTTTCATATATTTATTTACCATTTTTATTTCTTCATTTGAAAAATGTTTATTCATTTCAGTTGCCCATTTTTGGATTGGGTCTTTAAATTTGGGAGGTTTAATTTTTTCGAGTTCTTTATATATTCTAGATGTTAGACCTTTGTCTGAAATCCTCTAATTCACCTCCTAATCTTCTGTTCTTTATTCTATACCTGACCTGGACAGTCAACTCTAGCCATACCTACTTACCTAACCATGCTCTTTTACATTTCAAGGCCTTAACATGCATGTTCTTTCTTCTTGGAACACAACTCTCCACCACAGCACCTGCTATTTCCCACTCAGTGTGGTGCTACTCCAAGAAGGCTTCTCTTCACGTCTTGGTTAGGTGCTCTTCTCAGGGTGTCACACTGCATCCAGCATCTTCTGTATCACAATGTTACATAATCACTTCTCTATCTGGCTGTATTGATCACAGAACACCCTTCATAAAGGCACCTCCACAGTGTCTTAGCAAAGCAGGCACTGTTCACTGGATTTCTCTGTTCCTTTCATTGGATACCTAATGAGCATTTGATATCATAGAGGACTCCTCCTCTCATAAGCATTTACCATCCACTGCTTTGACTAAGTTCTTCCTATTTCTTCCAACTTTTTTATCAAAGATTCTTGTTCTATGTTGTGGATGCTAGGTTTACCTTTTCCATTATTCTTTCTCACTCTGCACCAGCACTTACAGTTTCAACCATAACTGCTATTAGACTGTTGTTTTTCTCCTCCAGATGTCAAAGAACTACTGAAAGTTTTTCAGCAGAGCTGTTGCCAAGATTTACATTTCACCAATATTATAGGAAAGTATCATAAAAATACAGACTGGAGATGTAACATCAGAAGGTTGTTTCAACTGTCCATGAATGATGACAAAAAAAATGGTAGTAGGGAAATAATTTTAAAAAGGAGAAAAAAAGACATATACAAAGAGTATTTGGGAAGAAGAATCTAGTTAGTAAGAACTACACAGGGCAAGAGATGGGAGATAAGGGGGAAGACATATCCAAATCATTGCATCACCCCTGGATTCACGGACAAGAGACAATGAATTCTATCTATAACTAAAGTAATTGGTAAAGGAGCAAAATGAAGGAAGAAACAGACTATGAAAACACATACAACTAGGCAAAGCATAAAATAAACCTGGGAAGGAGACAGACAGGGAAAATTAAGGTTAGAAATCATTAACTTGGTGTGGTGGCACACAACTGTAAACCCAGAACTCTGGCATATGGATGCAGAAAGATCACAAGTTCAGATCTAGCCTGGGTAACCCAGAAAGACCTTGACTCAAAATTTAAAAATTAAAAAAAAAAAATAGCTGGGGATATACCCAGTGTGACGGTCCTGGGTTCAACCTCCAGTACTGAAAAAAAAAAAAAAAAAAAGGAAAAACCTCATCTTTCTTATAAAGTTTATAGAATGGTTACTACTAAGTCTTAACAATGCTTCAATGCCTTTTTGATTTAGTAAAGAAGATACTCATTAATAAATGAAGTCACTACACTGTTGAATATTAATCTGTATACTCACTCTGATCTGCACACTGTTTCTTAGAATTTTGTCCTTTGGCTTTCAAAGCATATCCCCTTTCTACAAGCACATGGCCTAAGAAGTCTCCTAAAAATTAAGAAAATACATCTCCATTTAAATACTTTACAAAGCATAGGAAAAGTATAAATGAGAAACAAATCAATCACATAACTCAGATATTATAGCTATTAATATACTAGCATGTATTACTGTATCAGTTACTAGGACAAAATATAGTTTAATAATGAGCAGCTCTAAAACATGAAGCAAAATTCTCATAGTCATTTGACTGAAAGCATTATGAATCTATTTCTCTTCAAAATTCTGATTAACATGAAAGGTTCAGTTATCATCACACAGCACTCTGAGAATAACCACCACTTAGAGAAGAAATCAGTCTAAGACACCAGACTCCTTTTTGTCAGAGTGACCATATGGCTGAAATAAAGGTTAGTCAGCATTTACATGAACTTTAAGTTCTTACAATATCTAAAAGCTGAAATCAGCATGAAATATACCTAGCAAAGAAACAAAACACATTAAATTTCATGCTAAATTTCAACGTATCAACTTCATTTTCTGACAAGTCACCCATGATGCTAAAAGTAGAGGTGCAAGACCTTCAGAACCCAAAATTATACACATGCTGTAAGAAGTTACTTTTTGAACAGATACAAATCCAGAATAAAAAGACAGGATTCCAAAATGTTTCCATTTCTACAACTTAAACACTACGGGACTAACAAAGTGCAGTTCTGTGGGAGTTGCTCAAAGAAAAGCACTGATGGTAAACATTAATTCATGAATAAATGCAAGAATGTCTCTCAAAGAAGAAATCAGGAGTAAATATTAGTTACATCTAAATCTAGCCTTTTAAACCACTTAATTCTATGAATTTGTGCCATGTGCTTGACAAACTGCCAATCCAAGGCCCCACTGTCAGTCAAAATCTAAATGATTCCAGAATGGAGGTTACTTTGTCCCACCTATTTCTTCTCAAATAATAAGTGGGAACTAAAAACGATATTAAGTGTTTAATTTACAAAGAAAGACTCAGATCTTACCTGAACTTTGCAGCATAACATCTACAGCATAGGTAACCACTTCCTCTTTTAAGATGTCGACAATCTTTATAGAGCAGTACTGTTCCATCAACAGTGATTTAATAGTTTTGATACAATCATTGCTCCAAGTACCTTCTGTTGGGATAACACCTGCCACAAAGCACTTTATGGCCTGAAAGATTTTGTGTAAGTTACTTGTGAGAATTAGTATTTAAAAATAAAAGTTTTCTAATTAATTATGTGAAGTTTTTAAAAAGAATGTTTCTCATGCTGAAAACATGAAAAGTCTTCACGTATTAACCAGATAAACAAATTTAGGTATGACCATATTTGTCTTAGTACATAACTCACAATGGTAACTTTTGTTACTTTAACCTCAAGAAATTCATGCAAGAACAGTAATTATACCTTAACAATACATGATTTTGATCACTTTCAAATAATGTAGTAAATATAGAAAAGAACAGACTGAACTCAGGCATGGTAGCACATACTTGTAATCCCGGCATTATGGGAGGCTGAAGCAAGAAGGTTCCCAAGTTTGAGCCAGTTTAGGCAAATTAGCCAGACTCTGTCTTAAAAGATAAAAAGGGCTGGGGATGTAGCTCAATTGTGAAGGTCCTAGGTTTAATCAGTAGTATCACACACACACACACACACACACAAAAAGTTTGATAAGATGTGCCTAAACGTTAGTTTCTCAGCTGAAGCTCTACTTAACTAAATACAGGATAATAGAAATGGAGTCAAAGTAGCCAATGGGTGTTTATTTACATACTAAAACATACTCTGGAAGGCAAAATAACATGGCAAAATAGAAGCAAACACTGTGTCTATTAAAATATTAAAAACAGAACTTTACAGACATTGATGGGAATTATAAAGAAAAAGACTCACAGAAGGAGGAAATAACTCGATGTTTCTATTTAGTCGGTGAATTTTGTTTACTGGAATTATTTCTTCATTTCCATAATCAATATACAAGACTTGTGCTGTCTTCTGTAGCACATCAACATCTTGTATTATTACTCTGTTCCAGGTCTGGAAAAGAAATAGCACAGTATTCTGCTTTAAAAAGCACTTCATAATCTTTAAGAAACCTTACAGACCATGCAAAGGAAAGGCTCCTGTTCTGTTCAGAGGTACTCAATTAAAAAGTCAACTTCATTTTCTATGAATCTTGCTAAGAAATACCTAAAACTGTCTAATTAGGGCACTGTAATATGCATAAATATTACCCAGCTGACTAATACACATTTATACCTCAGTTACACAAACACAAACCGTAACACCAGCAGTATATAACCAGCTATCTAGAAATCAAAGACAGAACTGGAGAAGGATAGGGCAGGGAGAAAATAAAGTGAACATATAACATGGAGTAATGAGGATGAGAGTGTGACTCAAGTCTCAATTAAGCCATCTTATCCACCACTAAAAGCTTGGTGTTGATGAGCTGACATAATTTGAAACATTTTATAAATTAATTCATCAATGGTTACCTGATCAACAGTGTATTTGGCAACACAAATTTCCCCCTTAACGGGAGTATAATTGTCTTCATGCACCATATTGGCATATGTTTCTTTTAAGCTTGCAGAGAGTTGGTTCATTTGCCTTAAAGCTTCTGAAGAATACAACCGGACATAAAAGTCACCTGGGTGTTTGAATTCAGTAACTGTACCCTTTCAGAGACAGAGAAAATACAATAATTCACTGCAAACAAAAGCAAATGTGAATTTCTTAAAGCTTTATAACTAAGATAAAAAAAGTGTTGTAGTTTTTTCCATTTTTATTAATTTAACCAGATATATCCTATAGCTGCTTTATGATTTCAAATTAAAAATAGGAAATGAGGAAATAAAAATTGTTTGCTCTTTGGATATCTGCCTATGACAATTAAAGAACAAATACCTTTATTTCCATGGTTTTCTTGAGCTGTAAGCTTTTCAAATCAGAAAACATTATTTTCTCAGCACCAGTGGCTATTTCTTTAGTAACCCCAGGTGGGCAGTCACTCTGGTTTGAAAAAACACATAAAGGAGTTACTTCACAAGCACGTGTTTCAGTGATAGTGTGGCCACTAATTGCTGAATTTATGGCTTCAGAAGTCTGACTCCTAAGCTTAATAAGAGTGTACACAAACAGGGACAGCCTCCAAGAACTCCTAAAACCCACTTTTCAGAGGCATATACACAGAATCCAAGAATGAGGCTGTGACAGGTAGGATAATGTTGAGTTCATTTTAAAAGTAGGAGGGGTGAAGTCCATTACCAGGTACGCATTTAAAATTTTAAATCAGGGCCAGGCATGGTGGGAATCACCTGTAATCCTAGCACCATGGGAGGCTGAGGCAGGAAGATCAAAATTAGAGCCAGCCTGTGCAATTTAGCAAGACCATCTCAACAAAAAAAACACAACCTGAGAAGGTAGCTCAGTGTGAAGGCTCTGGGTTCAATACCCCATACTCAATCAATAAATCAGTAAAAATTTAAAGCAGAAAGTCAGAATTTTAAAATAGGTGAAGAGGCAGCTAGACAAAGCTAAAAATGTCTATAAAGATGAGATGAATACAATAAAAGTGTTTTGAATTACAAGTCATTTAGTCTCTAATGTTTAAATGGAAGAGAGCTATTAACAGAAAATAATGCTCCTTACTTAGAAAGCTAGGTCCTATAGAAAGCAGCAAGCACAGCCATAATCTGCACACAGGGGCTTCGAAAAGACTTTACACTGAAACACAGCCATCTCAAGAACTTTTTGGGAAAAGACTGGAAAGAAACAATTCGCAAAGCCCACCTGGCACCCAGTTATCAAAGCCCATCACTAGGGGTACAGATTTAATGGGAAATTTTTGTCTTTAAATAAACATTGGTATGTAAATAGGAGGGGGTGAGGGGAAGGGGAAAAAAAGAAGCAACAAGATATATCATGTACACGTACAAATCCCCTATGATGAATGTTATCACTATGTACATCTAAAATGTACCATTGAAATAAAATTTAAAAAAATTAAATGAACAGAACAAAATAAATAAATAAATAAATAAATACTGGTAAAATGTAGACATTTGGAATACTTAAATCTTAATAAAGAAGAATCATTTAAAATTTCCTCTAAAGAGAAAGAACACCATACCGCATTTTTCACTTCCACGTTCGTTTCAAAAGGTGATTTATTATCTTCAAGTTTGTGGAAACTGAAATATAGCAACAGATTGCAATACTTAGGCTACAGAGCCAATTAAGAGGAGGGACCACAAATCACAATTACTTTATGTTCTCAATGAACAAAATGCAGAAAGAACAAAACAGCTTCTTCCAGAGAGTTACAGCAGCAACATAATAAAACCACTATGGGCTGCCTATGCAATCTTCCACACTGTGTGTACAGAGGTGGGCTTCCTCCAAAAGCTAACAAGTAAAAGGGAAATACTCAATTGCCAACTCTCAGTTTTTTAATCTGTAAAATGGAAGTAATCCCTACATTATCTAGACAGAGTTTTGAGGATCAAATGAGGTTATACATGAAACTGTTTTGTAAACTGCTAAATGTCAAGCAAGTAACACTTATGTATTTTAAAATTACAACTCAAGAGGCCCTGTGAAAATTAAAAATTATTAAAATTCAGGCAAGCATATGTGATTAAAAGTAAGGATTTCTAAAATTCTAACCATTAAAAATCCACTTAAGTTTCTAAAACTTAGTATGTACTATCTAATGAAATTTTATTGGTGAAAATTAAGTTAACTTAGCTATTTGCTTCAGATTTACATATTTTGTTATACATTAATAAACTAGTATAAAGTAACTGCTTCGATATATCTTTGGTCTGCTTAACCGATTAGATCCCTATTCTGTCAGAAAAAAACCTTTTTGATATTTCCTAGTGAATGAAGAGCAGGAACACTTACTTTTGCTGGAAAGGTTTACACACAATGCTGTGGGTGGACCAGTCCCTCCTCTGACATGCTGTGGAGCAGTAGTATGTCTGCTTGCACTGAGAGCACCTCAGTGACCCTGTGGGGCAAACCTGGGAGGTTACTGGAGGTATATGCCAAGGATGTCACTGAGATCAAGACATTTCCAAACACTAAACATATCAAACATCATTCTGCTGACCATCTCAAGAAGACTGCCTGAAGAGGATTGTGCTGGTTATGATTAGGTGTTAAGATTTAACTTTTAAAACTCTCCCAAAATGCAGAGAAAAAGGATTGCAAGGATGAAAATGAGAGGAAGGTCAGACTAGAGACATAAATGACTTTTCCTAAAATAGAGCCTAGAAAATACATTACAAAAGGAGAAACCAAAGCAAACAGAAAACTTTGTCACAGTGAAAACTACACCAAGTAGACTGAAATGGCTTATCATGTATTATTAAACAACAACAACAAAAATTAAAACGATAAAGAGAATAACACCTAGAAAAACCAGAAAGTTTTAAAAATAAAGTATTTTAAAAAAACCTATCAGTATCCAAATGGAAGAAACAGAAAAAGGTAATCTAAAAAACAAAAAAAGAATAACAAGAAACAAAAATCAGGCTGGTATCAAATACTTCCACCCTAAAAGAAGGTGAAAACAAAAACAAAAAACATAAAATCCATATAGCAAGGAAACACATAGAAAAACTGTTCAAGGTCATCGATCATGAGGAAAACACAATAAGACAATGAGATACCACTATACACCCAGGATATGAATTATTACTAAAAAGACTGACAACATCATGTTGGCAATGATGTACAAGAAGCAGAATTTACTGCCAATGAGACTACTACCTTGGAAAATGATTTGGCAGTCTCTTCTAAGGTTAAAAGTAGACCTAACCTTTGACTCAGCAATTTTACTCCTAGATGTGCACTCAACTAAGATGAACAAAAACACATGTCTATACAAAGACTTGGACAAAAATGTTTAGACCATTCTATTCATAACAGCCCAAAGCTGGACAAAACCATGTTTATCAATAGGAACATAAATTGTGTCAGAACATTATACTGTACATGGTAAATATAAGCAATTTTATCTGTAAATTAAAAAAAAAAAAAAACAAGCAGGGGCTGGGGATGAAGTTCACTGGCAGAGTGTTTGCCTAGCATTCATGAGGCCCTGAGTTTGGTCTTTAGTATTACAAATTAAAAAATGAAATAAACAAATTGTACTATAATCATACAATGGAATACTACTCAGCAACAAACAAAAAAATGATACAAGGATTTTAAACATTCTGATTGAAATAAACTTTACAAAAATACGCTCAGACTATATGATTCAATTTATATGAAATTCTCTGACAGGCAAAATTAATGTACAGGGTAAAAAACAGTGGTTTCCTCTCATGGGGATAGGGATGGGGAAGGGACATGAGAACGCTGAGGAAACAGAAATATTCTGTGGCTTGACAGGAGTGTGATTTATACATTTCAGTGCATATAAGGGTTACCTAAGAAAATCATAAAAATAGTAATCAAGTGAGGAAATAGGAAGAGTAGTAAGGTATGAAGACTGTGGGTAAATTTTGTTACTTAAGATGAATGACAAATATATAATATATACATAAATATTATATATAAAATTCTGTTTACACTCTACATGTTTAAAATTTTCCATAATGCAAGTATTTTTAAATGTGTAGAAGAATAATCTCATGGACACCTAAGAGTACTATGCTTACCAAACAGGCCACAGTGATGGCAAGTTGTTGACCGAAAAGGAAGTCGTAAAGAATTGAAAAGTGCTGGATTATTTATGGACAAGGAATTCTTAATAAACCGGTGTGATTTTTCTGACTTCGCAGAAGGCACATTATTGGAAGGCTTCTATTAAGAGCAGAGAACAGCAATATTAGAATTTGGTTAATAACTTCTTTTAAATACTAGATTTGAGACTTCCTCTTTCAGTCAGATAGGATTTTCCCTAATCATCCCATTAAATACAACTAAAACCCCTAAACTCTTATATAAAACAAACATAAAAAGACTGAGGGGTTGGGGATTTAGCCCGAGTGGTAGAGCGCTTGCCTAGCAAGCGCAATGCCCTGAGTTCAATCCCCAGCACCCCTCCCCTGAAAAAAAGACTGAAAGGGGGAGGTACCTATACTATACTCAAATTGATAAAATGATGAGACCTGTAAATTGTATATATACAATGCAAATCTATGGCAACCACCAGAGAAGTTATACAAAGTAATGCATTCAAAAACACTTGAGACAAATCAAAATGGAATTACAAAAACCGTTCAAAGAATCCACAAGGCAGGAAAAACAACAAAATATAAATGGCAAACTTTAAGCCCCCAAATATCAATAATTACTTTAAATGTGAATGGCCTAAACACACCAATTAAAAGACAGATTGGCACCAAGATGCACCATGTATAGGTACAGAATAAATGTAATGAATGTGACCAATGTATGTAGAATGTACCAATACATGCTCTTGGTTTAAAAAAAAAAAAAAGACAGATTGGCTAAATAGATTTAAAGATGTTACTTAATTATATGCTATTAAGAAATTTATTTCAATGATAGTAAATGATAATAAAAAGATGGATAAGTACCTCAAATATTCATTAATAAAAACAAGGTGGCTGAATTAATATCAGATAATAAATTTCAGAGGAAAGAAAATTACTAGAGGGACATTATGGTGACAAAAGGATCATTCCAACAGGAAGACATGGTAATCCTAAATATGTATGAAACAAACAGAGCTATAAAATGTAAAGCAAAACTGGACTGCAAAGAGAAATAGGCAACCTATAATTGTTTGTTTGTTTTGGCAGTACTGGGGATTGAACCCAAAGCCTTCACACTGAGCTACATCCCCAGTCTTTTTTTTTTTTTTTTTTTAGTTTCAGACAAAGTCTCACTAAATTGCCCAGGTTGGGCTTGAACTTGGAATGCTCCTACCTCAGCCTTCCAGAGTGTTATTTCACAAATAAATAGACTGATGAATTAATTAAGGGGTAGGGATGTAGCTAAGTGGTAGAATGCTTGCCTACCAAGTACAAAGCCCTGAGTTCAATCTCCATCACCGGAAAAAAAAAAAAACAAAAAAACAAAAAAGCCTACAGTCACTGGTAAAGAACTGAGTGCTTTCTCTCTATAATGGAAACAAGATCGATATATCCATTGTTACCACCCTTATTTAACACAGAGCTAAAAGTTCTTGCTAGTGCAATTAGGCAAGATCTGCCTCATGTCCTTGTTCCACCTGCTTATGTAAAGAAAATGGAGAAAGGAGAGGGGGATGGAGGCAGCTGGTTACACTCAGTTTGTTTTTAAACTCTTCCTAGTCTGCCATTGCCTGAGACTAGAACAGTAGGCAATAGAGATGTGGGGCCTAAATATGCTGGGATTCTCCGTGGGTGAATACTCTGTCCCACAAGGAGGACTGTACCACACAGAGTTATCCTGTTTCCCTTCTGTCTTCACCAACATACTGTGATTCATGAAATTCCATGTATTTTCATTATGAATCTTGTGAAAAGAGAAAAAAGTACTATGAACCATTAAAAGGTATTCATACCCCCCAAAGTGTGTGTGTGTGTGTGTGTGTGTGTGTGTGTGTGTCTCCATGGCCATGCATGTATAAAAAAGTATGCAGGTATGGCTATGTAGAAAACTCATTGGGATGTAGAAAGAGTTCTAGATTAATCACCCAGCAAGTTCACAGAATACAAGATACATAAAACTCAATCATATTTTTACATATTAGCAATGACTATGACAACACACAAAGAAATATTATCAATCAAAAAGTAAAATTCTTATGCATTAATCTAACAAAATACTCACAGAATTTGTAGGCTAAAAGCTACAAAGTGAAAAAAAACAAAGATCTACATACATGCAAAGACATTATGTTCATGAATTGGAAGATTCAACTCGGCAAATGTATCAATAATTTTCAATCTGATACACAGGTTTAATGCAATTCATACCGAAATCCCAGCAAGATTATTTCGTAGATATGAATGATTATTTTGAATAATGTATTTGAAGGCAAAGGATCTACAATAGCTAAATCAATTTTGAAAAAGAAAAAGTGGAATGAATCACTGTACCCAATTTTAAGACTTATTACGTAGCTCTAATAATCCAGACTATGGTATTGGTGAAAGAAGACATAGATTAGTGGAAAACAATAGAGAAACCAACACAGAACTACAGAACCCATAACTAAGAAGTAACAAAGATCTATGAGAGTAGGTAAAATAAAAATATGAAAACCACCAAATGCAGACAAGGATGCAGAGAAACTAGATCATTCATACATTCTTAGTGAAAATGTAAACTGATACAGTCACTTTTTTTTTTTTTTTTTTTTTTTGGTGCTGGGGATCAAACTCAGAGCCTTTCGCTTGCTAGGCAAGCACTCTAACCACTGACCTAAATCCCATCCCCAGGACAGTCACTTTAGAGAACAGTTTAGAAATTTTTTAAACAAAATATGCAGCAATTATATGACCCCAAAGTGCACCCCTGGGCATTTATCTTACAGCAATAAAAACGTGTATACAGCAGTTTTAACTTCAAAAGCCAAAAACTGGAATCAACGCAGATATACTTCAGTGGGTGAGTGGTTCAGCAAGCTATGCATACCATGGAAGACTACACAGCAAGCAACAGAAAAGATCAAACTACTGATATATAGAACGACCTAGATTAATTTCCAGAGAATTACTCAGAGTGAAAAAAGCCAACCCCAAAAGACTATATACTAATTCCATCTATACATTCCTAAAACATCAAAATTGTGGAAATATATAGTAATGTCCATCAAGAATAAAGGAGGGGGTAAAGGCATAAGAGGAGTGGATGTAGCCATAAATAGGCACATAAGGAACCCCTGTAATGATAGAAATATTCTGTATCTTCATTGTATTAACATCAATATCCTAGTTTTAACATTGTTCTGCAGCTTGTTACCACTGAGGGAAACTGCATAAAGGTTACACAAAATCTTGCTCTATTTCTAACAACTGCACGTGAATCTATAATTATCTAAAAAGAAAAAAAATTTTAAAAACCAGGTTAAAGAAAAGAGAATCAAGATTGGGGGAAGGGACAGTAAAACTGATCAAGATGCCATATGGATATGCACCAATTCCCCAAGATGAACGTAATTACTATGTATCACAGACATGTCTTACTTTTCTTGTTGCTGAAACAAAAATACCTGACACCCAAAGTTGAAGGGGAAAAGGTTTATTTAGCTTACAGTTTATAGAGGTTTCACTCCACAATCAGCTGGATCCAAGGCAGGGTGGCATGGCAGACAAGCAGACAGGCAGAAGGCAGCAAGGCAAGCAAGGGGGCCAGACAAACCTTTTTCTGTCCTTTATATTTTAAGCACTCCCACCCTTAATCCTAGTATTACATCCTTAATCCCAGCAGAACTATGCTAAACCAATCAGTGGACTAATTTAATAGTCACACACTCTAGATCTGGCCACCTCTGAAAACATCCCACCTATTACTACATGAGGTTTTGGGGAGACATCTAGACACAAACCATAACAAACATATACTAATAAAAATTTAAGAAAATCTGACCCTGAATTATGATCTACGAATTAAACACTTTTATCTGCACAATACAAAAATGTTAGGACTATTTTACCCAAATAAAACTTTAAAATAGGAAAACATGACTTACAGATTTCACTTTTTTGGGTGGTAAATTATTTCTAACACTTAGTGGTGACACTGAGTTTCCTGGGAGAGAAAAATATAATTATTAATAAAAAAACCAAATATCACTTTTTATTCCTGATAATGTAAAAATACTGAAATTAGCTGATATTCAAATAACATAGTCATTTCGTAAGGGCCTTATAACTACACCACAAATAAGCAACATCCTACTTTTCCCAATAGAATATAAAGACTTGTCTAAAACTTTGTTTTTTGCTGTTTTCATTGTGAACTTTTCCCTATTCATAAGATAGCAATTCTCAAACTTTTTGACTCAGAACCCCTTCATATTCATAAAAATTACTGAAGAGCCCAAAGAGCCTTTGTTTACATACCTAATGTCTATAACTACTTACTATATTAGAAGTTAGAACTAAATTTTAAAATATTTATTCATTTAATAAATGTATTACATGTTGACATAATTTGTTTTAAAAAACTATTTTTCAAAACAAAAAGCAGTGATAAAAATTTTACATCTTTTGTATACCCAATGTTTGAAAAAGACAGCTGGATCCATACCACACATATATGAATATATATATGCCTTAGTAGTCAATCTTTGGCTGAAGTTTCTGAAGAAAATCTGGCCTCACACAGACGTCATTGCTAAAAGGAAGAGTACTTAATGGTCTTCTCAGATAATTGTGGACACTTTTTTAACATGTAATTCCAAGCAGTAGTTTGTTAATTACAACAAGGACTCTAAACCATGTTATTCTCTTATATTAGAATCAACTGATTTATCCTGACCTTTGAATGGACTTTTAACCATCCAGAGAAGGTTAGTTCACCCAGTTACACAGAGATGTCAAATGTTGACACATTCCAGTATACAGTATCAAACTTGTGTTACTATCACATGTATCTCACAAGAAAAGATTTAAATATTTGGAGCACTCTTAAACTCAGAGTGGCAGACATAAAGCTACTTTGCTTGAAAGTCCAAATTTTATCACTGGCAACAAAATACTGGCAGATGTTGTCCTTGCAGTAACAAGCTCACTTAGCTAATCATTTAGATAATGTTTGGCAAGTATCTAAGTACAAACAGTCAAAGTTTGTCATTCAAGTTAAAAGGATGTTCCAAGAAAAAAGTTCATCAAAGTTTGTCATTCAAGTTAAAAGGATGTTCCAAGAAAAAAGTTCATTCTCAGTTCATAACTCAATCGCGCCCATGCTTTTCATACTTCAGAAGGTAGGAGCAGTTCTTACTTTATTATACAAAATAAGAAAAATATCTGTATACAAGGTTTGAGGATTAATAAAAATAATCTTTACAGTATGCTCAAAGATATTTTTAAGTGAAATTGGCATTTCTGGTTTTTCTCATATGCTGTGCATATGCACAGCAATGAAACTCAACGACCACTAGCCCGGGATGATGGTGGTACCCTGGCCTTGAATTGAGCTACAGAGTAACTAATGCAGCTGACCCATCCTTGCTTTTATGGCAAAAAAATGTTTTAATGTCTTCAAGAAAATGATTTTGATTTCCTGAGGCAGTCCAGAGGTCTAAGGGTCATACTTTGAGAATTGTAGCAACATAATATTAACAGATCCCATTTCATATACTTCAAAAAGGCTAAATCCTACCTTCCTTTAAAAGCAGAGTTTCAGAATTAGGATAAAAAAATTAATTAATCACACGAAACCAGTTACTATCTTAAATATATCTTTCTGAGCTCTTATTTGTGTGGTATTTTAAAATATGGCCGTCTTTGGAACATCAACAAAAAAAGCCAATGTGCTTCCTTTTGACAACCCTAATACAGTTCTCTGTAGGAGGAAAAAGGCTCGTCCACAGTCATTCTCTCCTGGGGAATCCTTTCTGTGACTAATCAAGCCGAAGGTAACTACTCGTACACATTTGTTTTTCCTCCTAAATTAATAACTAAACATAAATACTGTAAGGTAGTCACTTGGCTGTTTCAGTTATCAGCCCACCTGTATGTGGTTACAATGGATGATCCAAATACATGATGAATTTATTATTGTAAGAGACATTCCTATTAATCTCCCTCAAAATACTCTCCCTATTGCTTCAAACACACTTATCCTCTCATTCTTGCCACTTTTTGAAGCAGCTCTGGAAGCCCTTTTTTGTCTTTAGATGAGGTGATCAAAAATACAGAGAATGCTGCTGCTGGGTACCATCAAAGGGAAAGACAGGTGTAAAACATGCCGTGTCCCCATTCACTTCACTCACAGTGCCAAAGCGTAACTTCTAGCTCTTCTCTGAAGTGGAAATGACCAAGAAAAGTAAATGTTTTGAGGTTATTCAGGATAGCCAAGTAGTCATAATAGTGACTAAAGACATGATGACCGGGCATGGTGGCACACGCTTCTAATCCTAGTGCTTGGGAGGCTGAGGCAGGAGGATCGCCTCACGTTTGAGGCCAGCCTGGGCTACATAGTGACTTCAAGTCCAGACTGAACTACATAGCAAGATCCTGCCTCAAACAAACAAACAAACAAGCAAGCAAAAAAAGACACGATAAAGAACTTCCAGAATTGCTTCATAAAGAAGCAAGAATGGTGGGCTAAGTGTGTTAAGTGTTTGAAGCAACAGGTAGTATTCTGAAGAGGATTAATGGCAATGTGTCTTTTGCTGTAGTAACTTTTTAAAAATGTAAACATTCACTGTATTTTTTCAGTCATACTGTGTATACATCAGAATCAAGTAGTAAGCCTAAGGCAGTATGAAGACACATGCCTCTTACCCTTATCCCCGCACTCTGGGAGGCTAAAACAGGAGGACTTCAAGTTCAAACCCATTCTGGGTAACTTAGTGACTCAACAAGACTCTGTTTCAAATATTTTTAAAAAATGAAAAGCGGGCTGGTGATGCAACTCAGTACAAAGGCACTCCCAAAGCACTCCCAGTCCCGCCTCCAAAGTTGTAAGCCTGTGATTTTCACTCACCCATCTTTCTATTTTCTTTGAATCCAACCACTTCTCCCTTGATGCCACCAGCATTTGAAGACACTGCATCATCTGTCTGACTAGCTAAATACTGTTTGGTTTGCTCACAAAGCAAAAAATTGTTTTCATTTCCATTCTCTGGACTTTTCAACCTGAAATTAGGATGGTTATGCTGTCCTCCAGGATTTACAGCATCGTGTAGTGGAAGCTTGACTTCATTTTTTTCAAAATTAAATGGCTCTGTCATTTGACAAGTAGATGCTTCCAAGTTGCTTCTTGACATCATATTAGGTGGTAACTTAACATTCACAGAAATCTAAGGAAAGAAACATATGTAAGAAGCAACTTTAAATTACAAAAATAGAACTGCAGGCACAGGTGACTTCTTTCAAAATTTATGCCAGAAGTAATTCCAATAAACGATTCCAAAGCACATTTAACTGACCTTAAAACCTGGCCTAAACGCACAAGAAAAGAAAAATTTTCTATGGGTAAGTACAAGCTTCAAGTTTAAAAGAATTCAACAATAGACCAACAGACATTTTAAAAGTAATCTCAGCGTTCTACACCATTGCTTACATTTAAGTTTTTGAAGCACCAGGAACAAAAAAAGGTCTTTCATGTTTTAAAAAAATACTTCCAATCTAAAACCTACATCTTACTGTGAAATACAACAGAAGCTATTGTTTAAATCAGATCACCTACCTTTCTACCCTCTCAGCACCACTCTATCTTCTACTTTATGCTACACCAAGTCCTCGAAAATGCTAAACCACTACCCAGAATGCCTTCACTCCCCCACTTGCCTCATCAACCCCACCCATCTGTTACAATTCGTCTCAGCTGACCCCTATTCTCTCTGGTTTCCTCAAACACCCTGCTTTGATCATCTCCAGCTGAATTTCCATAATTTACAACTTGTACTTATTTCCTTCTGTGTGCACCTTTAGCTGAAAGTAAATTGAGACATTATTGCATGCTTTCATGATTGATTTGTTGCAAAGTGCCTCAGAGAAACTTTACCCAGAAATGATGGTGGCTTGTGGGTTTTTTATTACTCTTCAAGAATGCTAAATTTTCTGTCCTAGGGAATCACCTAAAGTGGACAAACAAGTCCTCTTTTTGAATAGTGACTGGTTTTATTTGTAAATTGAAGGCAAAATTTTTACCTATTCTCCCTGCTCAGAGGATAAAAAAGGTTATAGAGACCTGATATTAATGAGTAATGTGTTTAACATGGTCTTGAACAAAAAATAAAAATTTTCCTCTTACTGTCATACGACGTCCATCTCATTTCTTGTTTCAGAAATTAGGTCTACCCTAATCCAGTAACAATCCATAAAAGATAAAATTTAAAAATGAAATACATAAGGACACTCATAGGTATGCACTCTCAGTGGACCAGATCCAGGGAAGACTCCTAATAGAAGGTCCCAGGTATGCAACTCCAGTGGGAGATCCTGCAGCTGCCAAAGAAAGTGCACCTGCACTTGTTAACAAGCCTGCCTAGTTCAGAGGAACAGGCTAAGAACCACAGTACTGGATATAATTGTGGCGGGGGACACATCAAATTACAAAAGGAAATAACTTTGAGGGAAAATCGGGCAGTGATGGGGATGAACACTATGAACACTAAGTAACTCTGCACAAGAAATACTTCGCATTAAAAAAAGAGAATAACTACCAGAATAGAATCATGATGTCTAATTTGAAAGCAAGGCAAATAGAAAACATCAAGTAAAATAACAGAACCAAGCCCAAGTAATTGCTGGGTTAATCTCCATGAGAAGAGAAAAAGAAAGGACCTGAATCTCCTCTGTAAATTGTTTTTAAAATTCAAATTAAACATTTTCTGACTAGAATGGGCAAAATTTAAATGGCTCATCATTACTGAAGGGAATAAAAATACTGTATGCTGTTCTCTGCACGTGTGTGTGCACATGAGCTAGAGAGGCCTTAAAAATATCTCCTACTGACTTGGTAACTATTTCTAAAAATTATGTCATTAAAATAATCCAAACTAATAAAAAACACTGCATGTACAACTGCATGTACAAATGTATGTTCTTTTAAAAGGCAAAGGGGGAGAGGGCTAACTATGATACCTCTCCTAGAACTATCATTTAGACTACTACTTTCCAAACACATTGTAAAATGTCTGTTATAATGAAAATGGAAAAACCAGAAAAAGAACTGTATATTCAATATAACTACAAAAAGAATCACATATTATGTCTAGCAAGCTCAAGGCCCTGACTTTGATCCCTGGCACCAAAAAAAAAAAAAAAAAAAAAAAAGAATTGCATGTTAAAATGAATAAAATTCACTAAATTTTAAATAACGTGTATCCTGGAGGTGAAATAAAGAATTTTCAGTCTTTTTTTTTTTTTTTTTAAGTACCAGGAATCAAACTCAGGGCCTCATGCTTGTGAGGCAAACACTCTAACCACTGAACTAAATCCCCAGCCCTTTTCAGTCTTTTTCACTGTACAAGTTGTATCTATGATAAATTGCTTTTACAGAAAAAGTACTTTCCCCTCCAAATTATGTTTACTTAATTTTAATCCAAGTAAAGGGACCATAGTAGTATTAAAACCATAATATTAGAGTACAGTACAGCCATCTGAAAACAGTGGCTCAGGAAATAGCCTTTCATAACCTGTCCTAATCAATGAGGCTGCCAGTGAATCCAGTCAGGTCCCCACTACCTTCTATCACTGTTACCTATAGACAGGTGTGTCTTCTAAGTTACTTCAAGTAGCCTGAATGTGGGAACCATGTCTTATTTGAAAAACAAACCAAAACAAAAACCTGATTTCCCATAGCAACCAGTATGGTGTTTTGTACAGTGAGGTATTCAAGATAAATTTGTGTGATTAAAAACTGTTTTATGTTTTCATGACAACCCGGACAGGGAAAATGAAACTTACTGATGAAATGACATTTAGCAGTCTTAAATGCAGAATCAGATTATGCCATATTTACTGAAACTTGAGAGAAAACCACATGCCTTGCATCAACTCTTCCCAAATTCAAAAATTTGTAAATATATTTGACCTTAAGAATAACATTGATCTTAGACTCACTGTGAAACAGCATTTACAGCAGCAAATAAATACAATTTAAGCTTAAGAGAATGCCCACCTGTGGTAGAATGTTTCAGGTTGAAGGATACCTCACTGCCTCACGCTATTCAGAAATTCCCATTACAATGCCCACAGCAAATACAGATTCAGACCTATTTTGGGACTAAATGCTTCAAACTTTCTTTTATTTGGGGAAAGTTAATGGTCCTGTCTCCTTTTTTTTTTTTTTTAATCTATTGGTTCTCTTCCCAAATGTTTTAACCTCTGTTGCTACCTGTGAGCACTTTTCAAACATCTGAGACAGCCAGGATATTCCTCCAGGTCTTTCACCATATGACATAATGCCTTCCAAATTCTGCACAATTCTAGACTTTCTCTAGTTAGTCAGAGACCCTCCCACAGACCTGACTCAAAAGTGAGGACAAAATTTCAGATGTGGCCTGATGGCCAGTAAACAGGAAAGTCACTACATCCCTGACTTTGAGAACAACAGCTTTCACAGAAGGCAGCCAGGACTGCTGTGAGTCCAAATAAAATTCTGTCACCTAAAAATCTTTTGGAACTTAATTTTTTAAACCACGCCACTAAATTGACACTTTTCTTGATTCACAGTTCTGTAAATTTTTTTAGTTTTTTATATATTTATTTTTTAGCAGTACTTGAGATTAAACTCACGGTCTCATGCTTGCTAGACAAGAACTTGTCCCCAACTTTTTGAAGGGGGGCAAAGTGTCTCACTAAATTGTTCAGGTGTCTAACTTGTAATCCTCCTGACTCAGCCTCCCAAGTAGCTACAACTATAGGTGTATGCCATTGAGCCCAGCTGAATTCTATGACTTTTAACATGTACATAGGTTTATGTGTAAGGACCACAATCAGGACACAAAGAGGCCTTTAAGTTGGAATTTTGACATTAAAAAAAGCTGTAAGACTTTGCATGTGCAGTTTATGTAATTGATGTTATCCTATGTTAACTACCCATTGTATCTGAATCTTAAGTAGGACCTTATGGGGTAGTACTGTGCTTCCCAACCTCAGGCCGGAGACTTCTGATATATATATAGGTAAAGAGATGTGACAGAGACTGCTGCAAGAGTCATAATACCTAATGGGCTAACTCCAGGTTTAAAACAAGCAATTTCCCCCATATATAATCCACTAATTTTATATCTACTAGTCATTAATAATACTGCATTTTATCATCTCAGAATTCCTTACCTAAGGAAGAGGCTGGTTTGAAGGGTTCCCAAAGTTCTTAGGATTGAGAATCATAATTTCTCTGGTACTACCAACAAAAATGAGGCCCCAAAGGATAAGAACTCAAGCTCTCTCCCACTGAGGTTCTGCCCCCCTCCCATTCTCTCCATCATGTGACTACATGGTGATAATGTTACAGCAAAAGGTTACCTTAGGGAAAGCAATCACCCCACTTGGAGAGGTGGAGAACTGAGTTTATTACACTGGCATCTCCAGACTGGCTATTTGCCCAAGAATCTGAGGCCCCAAGATTACAGCTGCTTCTCCTTTTAGAGAGTCAGGGGCTGCACTGCTGGCAGCTGCTAACTGGTTCACAGGTTATAGGTATTTGCATAAAGTGGGAGTTTAGGGAAATTTACACAGCATGGGAGCTGCTAGGAAAGTTACCACTGGAGTTCCTGGAAGATTCACATGGTGGGGGTACTTATAAGAACATTTGTCAGCCCTTACAGACCCAAGTGTACCTTTGGACAGGCTGATCCTACAACTCCCAATGAGTTAATTCTCTTAATAACAAGCAACAACAAAAAAATCATCCAAGTGGGAACTTACAGAAATATTTTACATCTGCAAAGGAATTTGTAGTTTTGATGGAATACAAATTCCCATATGTACAGAAACAGAGTAAAGCTCTTGGCTTCAGTTAAATGGGTGTCTTGGGTTTTCCTCTTCCATAAGGATAGCTAGGGAGACCATCACCTGAGTTCAATCATTTTTGACCAGCACCATGATTTCAAACTTCCAGCCTCTGTAACTGTAAGAATTAAATGTGGCCTCAGTTCTGTCTGGACTCTGTTCTGTGCTTCATGCGTTGACCCTCAAAAGATATGAAGCTCCCTAAAAGCAGACCCTCTTTTACTGGCTTGGACTTCTACTCCCCTGTCCCTCATGCTGTTGGAAACACCCTAGGATACACTCCTAACAGTGAAGTAAGCCCTCTCTTTTCTCTCCAGGAGTCCAGAACCTAAAGGAGAGAACAACTCCCAGTGAGTTAATTCTCTTAATAACAAGGGTGAATACAGAGACACTCAATGGTAATAGATTTCCCTCTTTAAAGTTTGCTTTGAAAGTTTTGCCAGCCTGAAATCCCAGCACTCTGGAATGAGGCCAGGGTCACAAATTCAACCCCAGCCTAGACTTAATAAAATACTGTCTCAGAATGGGGGGAGAGTGCTGCTGGCTGGGTATATAGCTTAGTGTGCAGGTCCACTCAAATCTCATTCAATTGAATTCCATTTAATTCAATCCTCATTACTGAGGGAAAAAGTTTGCTTTTGTTTTCTGGCTAACCCTACACATTCAAAGAGAGCCATTCTATACTGCTTTAAGGCAACAAAATTCAATGTTTCAGTGGAGTATAATCTTTGAGGTCAGATCCAAGTTCCATTTTCCTCACTTAGCTATGCTATCTTGATCTAATTATTTCATCTTTCTAGGATTCAGTGATGTATAATGTGGCAGTAGTACTAACTTCCTCATAAATTCTAAAGATGAAGGTTAAATGAGACTACACCTAAACCACCTAGCACAATGGCTGCTGCTGAAGTACTGTACTTACAGGGTAGCTATTACTAAACTGAGTGTTACATGCTTGTATTCCCAGCTACTATCTAGAATGAGGCAGGAGGATTGCAAGTGAACATTTTGGACAATTTAGCCAGATCTCATCTAAAAGTAAAATTTAAGAAGGACTGGAGATGTAGTTCAGCAATAGAGCACTTGCCCAGTATGGGTGAGGCCCTGATTCAATCCCTAGTACTGGAAAACAAACAACCAACCAACCAAAACAAAACCAAAAAAGCTATTATTTGTACTTCTAGCCTCTCCTCTCTACCTCAGTACTAGGGATCCAACCCCGGGCCTCCAGCACGCTTCCAGAATGCTCCCCAAGTGCTCTGCCCGGAGGCACTCTACTTTTACCCCTACTCTCACACACCAAAAAAAAAAAAAAAAAAAATTTCCTCCTCTCATAAGGAACTAGTTTGCACATTTAAGATGCAGATAATTTGAGTATTACAGTATTTTATTCCCCAAAATGAGTAAGTGAGATTGAGACGCTGTATAACTTGTCAACCCCCAACCCCACCCAGCACTTCACTCAACTGAGATGAAAATCCAGGTCGGACTCCTACCTGTGCAACTCTGCACACAGTACCCTGGTGTCTCACCAAAGGAACTAAATCAAAGCACTTGCTCTAATTCCAGAGGTCTTATAGGGCAAACATTTATAACAGGGGCCTTCGTAAAGCCAAGTACCAAGAAAATCAACCGACACACTGCAGATGCACTACAAATACTAGTTAAGTAAACCAGCGCTCACTCACAGCAAAGTGAATTCAGAGGTGCATTTTCCTCTCCTTCCTTCGGTGGTTGTGAATAGAAAATTTCAGTGTTAATATTGTTTGTACTCTACCTTTTGAGTTAAATGAAAGCGCCAAATCTACAAACAAGCAGTGCTATTTCCAAACTCACAGTATGTAGGGCCCCTGCTTGCCTACACTTCAATTCCTGCCTCTTTCCCCCTGCAACCAATACAGAATCCGCCTATCCCAAAACTTCCTACTCTAGCCCTGTCCTCCCAGCCCGCGTTCCAAGGTCTTCTACCCTTTCTTCATCTTGCAGACCTCGCACGAGTTCAAGGCCCAACTTCAACGCCCACTCTCAACGTCCAGGGGCCAACGCCCAGCCAACGCCCCCAAGGCCCAGTCGCCCTCAGGCTGCCCCTTCCCTCCCCCGCGCGTGGGAACCGTAGCTGCAAAGAAGTGGAAGCCTCTCTGACCCCGACCCTCCTTGAAGCCTAGAGGTGATGGCTGCTGCCACTGCCAAGACCCCGGAGGCCCAGGTACCCTCCTGCACTCACCTCCCTTCAAAGGCTCAGCTGGGCCTCCCGGATCCCGCGTGGTGTCTGCGCAATCTGTGCCCACGACCCCCGCGAGGCGCTTGCGTTGCGCCTGCGCAGTCTGCGCCCACGCAGCTCACGTGCACTCTGTTTGCTTGCAAGCCGTCCTGCGACCCTGCTGTGCCGCGCTGGTGTTTCATGGGTCGTGCGGGGCCTGCGAGCTACAGAACTCCCTCTGTGGAAACTTTGCATATTTGTTCATCTTCTTGGGAGCTCCGTGGGCACATTTTGAACGCAAAGACACAGTACTTGCCTCGGTGAAAGTCATTTCAGTCACTTGAGCCACTTAAAAGTCTTTCGGAGTTTCCCAAATTAATTCCCTATCTCTGCCCGGTCTTGGAAACTAAGGTTTGTATTCATTCAAATTTATTTAGGCCCCCACCCCAACCCCGTACCTTTTTTGTGCTGGGATCCCATTCAGGATACCCCATTCCATTTCGTTGTCAAGTCTCCTCAGGCTCTTCTTGGTGGTTAGAGTTTCTCAGATTTTCCTTGTTCTCATGGCCTGCCAGTTTCCAGGAGTACTGGTCATGCTTTTTGTAGGATGCTCCACTATTGAAATTTGTCTGAAAAAAAAAAAAAGAAATTTGTCTGATGTCTTACTAATACAGCAATGGAATTGTGCGCTATTGGAAGGAAGCAGCAAAGTGCCATTTTCATCGTATCCTGTCAAACGTACACCCTATGAACATGATTTATGACTTGATGTTGGACCTGATTATCTTGCTGACATAGTGTTTGTTAGACCTCGGTACTGTAGTTACCTCCTTTCCATAGTAAATACTTCAGAAGGAAGCCTTTATGTGAAGCCCACATTTGAGTAGGGTACAATCTACGTGTCCTAGGCTATCTTAACACATTTCTTGCTCCAAACTTGGAATCAGACCTCCTAACTTTTCAGTCTACATAACTTTTAGTGGGAAATTATAGACATCATAGTCTGGAGAGTAGGATGTGGCTTGGTTGGTCATTGTTGTAGACCTTTTTAATGGGGAGACTTATTGCCCGCCTCCCCCATACTGGAGTTCTAACCCGGGTCTCTAACAAGTTAGGCAAGTTCTCTACCACATAGCTACACCTCCAGCCCTTAACTTTTTAACGAAAAAAAAAAAAGCACTATGAGCTCATTCTGATATTTCTAAATTCAAATACAAGATGGTAATATCTTTACTTCATTTCCTTGGTTTTATTTTTTTTAATTTCTTTGATACTGAATAACTTGGTTCCCAGACATTTATATGCTTAATACCAATTATATGTTCAGAAATAAATTTCAGAAATAATATTCATCACTGGAAAATGAGTACTGAAAAGGAAAGAAACTAAAGTTTCTTTTTTTTCCCCTCCTTGTGATAATATACTTCACCGGGAATGTTTAGTAGATATATTTTAAAGCCAAACCATTTCCTGTCATAAGCATTCTAATTTCAGTGTGTTTTAATACAGGACCTTCATTTGAGGAGGGAGGTGCCATTTTTTGTTGAAAAGGACAGAGAAATAGAATTATACAGCGTTGTATTTTTCCCCCAGCAATTAGTATGCAAGAAACTTAACAAAAAGGTATTGTTCTATTTCACAAACTTGTGGCTCATCTGAATTAACTATTTTCCCTCGGAAGGTGTGCCTAAGAGGTCGCAAACCAAAGAACGTCGTTTCGCTAGTGGAAGGAGATTGCAGCTTCCACAGACAAAATTGCTCGCCTTCGTTTTGCGGGCCGAGCCTGGCAAGTGCATTCAGTACTGTTTTTGTGACAGGCCACGCAGAGTGCTGGGATCCCCCGGCGGCGGAGCGTATTCGCTGTCCTCAAGTCGCCGAGTCCTTTGCAGGAGACGAAGGCGCCAGTAGTTTATTAGTCAACAATGGCCGTAGCTGCCACTCTGAAAGCCCAACTCTGGGGCGTTTCGGGAGCTCCGGAAGTCTCTTGTAGAGATGAATTATGGAATGGACAGGTAGGCTACCTGCCCCTGTTGACTCCGTCCACCTACATCGGGTGCAAAGTTTGCGCCTCAGTGACGGGAAGCCACAGTTTCGAATTCTTTTATTATTTTATGCCCTTGACTCCAAAGAGGATGGGCCAAGGACGATGAAGGATAATATCCAGTGGGCGCTTCCTACTGAAAGAAATCATCCCCTTGGATCGGGAGAGGTGTGAGCGGTCCGACTGGTCTGAGGGCAGAGCCGGCTCGCCAGGTCCCTGGAGTCGACAGTGCCCAGCTAGGCGAAGAGCCGATTGAGTCCTCCTCCCGGCGGGCAGGCCCGAGGCTGCGCTGCGCTGGCCCCGCCCACTGCGGACAGGTTAGCCCGGACCTCCAGGTGCGTTGCGTCATGCCTGCCGCGCCGCGGTAATTGGCTCATCTAGGAAGCCCCGCCCCTTCAGCTGTAGTCCGGCCGGCTTCGGCGGCGCCGCCATCTTTGTTGATGTGTCAGCTCCGTGGGGATTTAGGCAAGCGGCGGCGGCGGCGGAGAGAGCTGGGGAATTGTTCTGATCCCCACCGCTGTCTTTTACGCCCACTCGTGGGGTGCCCGTCCCCGCCATGGAAAAGCGGACCCCTGAGCCGGAGAGCCAGAGGTCGCGTTAGGGTGCGGCCTGAGGCTTGGCGAAGTGCGGTGAGTGCCTGAGAGGCCCCCAGGGCGAACTGGCTGGGTGCGGCGGACGGGTTGTGGATCTCTCGAGCAGCCCAGCTCCCCTTGGCGGGGACCAGCCGCCTTCCCGCCGGTTTTCTCGGGGAGGGGAGTTAAGACGAACGCTGGGGAAGGGGCTGCGGATCCCCTTCCTCCTCGTGCCTCCCTCCCTCGGGGCCCGGAGACGGGTCGGCGGGGCCTCGGGGCTGTGCCTGGAGAGTGAGTTTAGAGAGCGACGGGATTGGCGCCCGTTGCCTGGGGTGCAGCTGCGAATTGCCGCTCTGCTCCTTCTGCTCCGGGATCTTTGTCATCTATTTCACTTTTCGTTTCGAAGTTGGTTGTGTGTTTAATTCTGTGTCCCCTTCCAAATACTTCCATTGCTGTGCTTTTAAATTACTTAGAGATGATTCTTTGGGGTTGCGGATAAGAGAAATACTATTATGTTTTTGTTACCTTTTTTTTTTTTTAAACAAGGCCTTTGAGGCATTTCATAAACTTTAGTTGATCAAATTTATATTTCCATCAAGTATGTGAATGGTTGCCAAGTAGCAGTCCTGGGGAACAGTGCAGGCGTTATTATCGTTCAACTATTTTTAACAATTTGAGTAACTTGAAGTATTCACATCTTGCTTTGGTTAGAAGAGGAGACCTGGACCTTTGCAGGTAGAGTATCTCAGAATCTTCTTTCACTTGACAGTTTTGTTACTTTGGGAATCAGAGGAGAGTATAGCAAATATATGTTTCAAGGGGTTGGGTCCTTCGCATTTTTCTGCCTGTGCGTCATGTTCCTTTGACACCCAGTATTTTTATTTCCTCCACGATGATAGACTGGGTGGTTTTCTAAGGAAAATGTGTAATTAGTGGAACAGTGTCTCAAGAAGGGTGCTGGTAGTCATTAAAAGAAAAATTAATCTGCTGTAAATGTTTAGGTATGTTAGCTGTGGGTGTGGTGATCCGAATTATTAACTCCCAGTTACTAACCTTCATATTTGCAGTGTTGGTCTTGTGGAAAAGATGAAGATTCAAGAGACAGTGATGATAAAACTGAAGTATCTCCGTGCATAAAGTGCACTCTTCCCTGTGCAGCTACGTACTTTGTAGTTTATAATCCAACATTACACAGACTAAAAAACAGTGATTGGCCCGGGTTCCCCCCCCCTTTCTTTTTATGTTATTTGAAATTCAGTGAAATAATGGGTAGTTCATAAATCTTGTAGTATTAAAAATTAAAATTTCTCCTCTTTTAAATTTAATATAATGCCTGTTGCTGTAATCTCTTGAATACATTTTACTTCCTCTCTCTTTCTCTGCTGGGGCTTGAACCCAGGGCTTTGCTCAAGCAAGTGCTACAGCTCTTGACTAAAAATTCCTGTTTACAGTATAGTAGGTATAATTAGTGAAGAATCTCCCAGAAGATGAATGGATTATCTGTTTTTTTAAGGCCTCACCTAATTCAGAATAACTGCGTGTGGACTTAAGGTTTCTTTAAACAGTAGATTCCATGGAATGTCATTGGCATTTCAGAATCTTTATTTTTTGCTAACTGAAAAGAGTGGCTGGCATGTGGCACAGTGACCACTCTAACCTTTTAGTTCTTTCATCCATAAAGAGCAGTCCTTTGATGCTGTACAATGACAGCATAGCTGATTATGATGTCTTAGTATATTCATTTTTAAATCATGTGTTTATAGTTACACGCTGATATTGTAAAACAGTGCAGTATACTCAGCTCTTTAGGGAGGACACGGTAGAGGTAGATTGAAGCATGAAAGCAGCCGTAGTTAGAAATTTAGAAAACCATCTTTCCCTTCGTAAAATGACAAATAATATGCCCTAGCTTTTCGAAGTCATCTAACAGTTTCAAATTAAAGTAAGAATCCTTAACTCGAAGTTCCGGATTTTTCTTTTAATAAAACAGGTTTCTCCTTTATCTCTTTTTTGGGTTTTTTTGTTTTGTTTTTTGGTGCTAGGGTTTGAATTCAGGGCCTTGTGCTTGCAAGGCAAGCACTCTAGTCACTGAGCTAAATCCCCTGCCCCTCTTTTTTGGTTTTTTGAGACAGGATCTAGCTATTGGCATTTCAGGCTGGCCTTGAATTTCACAGTGTTCCTCCTGCATCAGCCTCCTGAGTGCTGAGATTATAGGCAATGCTCAGCTCTTTTATTTCTGTCTTTTAACCAACTATAGAAATGATCCTGAAAGTACAGCCAATTTTTTAATGTTTCCTAGACAGCGGTGGGCTTACAATATTGTAAATGTTACATTTAGTATTCATTTTAGGGACAGCAGTGAGATCATAGATAATTTAAAATCTACAAACCATTTTCTGATCTTATATTTTATACTTCTCTTTTGAATTTTCTCAGCTACTGAGATTTAAAAATTTTATTTGAGCTAAGAGGTAAGCAAAAGGAAAAAAATGAGTAAAAGGGTAATAAGACACCAAAAGGGAATATAACCCCAGCATAGTATTGATTGGGTTGCGAGTGTATTTCTTGTTAGCATTCATCTGTTTTTAAGACAGTTCTTTATCCATAAACTAAAGCATCTACTGTAGTATTACGTAGTAAGTGCTAATGAATAATTTAACTTTTTTTGGAAACTGTCACATCATATTAACCAAACCAAGGTTGAAAATGGCTTCAAATTGTAAATATTAACCAAAACTGTTTAGTCTAAAATGAACTTGCAACTTGTATTTATTAGTATCATTCCCCTGTATCGTTTTAGTGTCCAGTTTTGGAAGAAGATTATTGAAAATACTTTCAATATTTTAAGTTCATTAAAGTACAATTTATGAGATCTTTACAAATAGCTTCAATTTAAAATTCTATGTTGATACCTTTCTGCCTTAATATTTTAAAAATTATTAGAGATATGTAAAATTGCGTTGATCTGATATACCAAACTGATATGACATACGTGATATAATTTAATAAGTGATATATGGTCGTCTTCTTGGACTCTTGGTGGACCATAATTTTTTTTTCCTGTTATCTTGTCACAGGGATTGGTAGCTGTTCGGGGTTCCTGCTGCATCTATCATGCTGAGCCTTTTTAAACAAACATTTCTATGTGTGTATGCAATATAATGTATGTATCATAAAATTCACCCAGCCCAGAGTCTTGGGTGCAAAGCTAAACAAACCCCTACAGGGATAATAAAAGTGGTAAACTGAAGACAACTTTTTTTAATGCCATGTTTCACGTACAGGAAATGCAGTAAATTAAAGTTAAATTTTACCCCAAAGCTTAGTATGTGACTACCTAAAAATTACTTTTTCCTTTTTGCAGAACTGGAGTTCTTTGAAATAGCTCAGTTTTTATCTTTTAAAAGTAGAGTTTGATTGGTACAAATTCACCTTATATGAAATTTCGGCATTAGGTATTTTTATCATGGGAAACAAGGAATTTGTGTACCATAGGTTCTTTTTTGTTCTATTTTATTTTAAAAATATTTATCCAAGAACGTCTTTTATGTATACTGTATGAAAATCAGTTACTTGGGGGTTGTGTGCAGATGATACTAGATTGGGTGTTTTTTTAAAATTTGGTTTTTCCTTTTGGCTTTTTTCTCCTCTACATCCCCAGCACTTTTTATTTATTTGTTTAAAATTCGAGACACAGTCTTACCAAGTTGCCCAAGCTGGGCTTGAATTTGTGATACTTCTGCCTCAGCCTCCCTAAGTGTTGGGGTTACAAGTGTAAGCTGCTGAGCACAGATTGCTTCTGACTTAATTGCCATATCAGAATCTTACTAGAGCTATTCTTTTGTGTATGCTACTTTCAAAATGTGTTTGGGAAATACGTAAAAATCCTTTTGATGTACTTACCTTTTTCCTACGGAGGACAGTAAACCATTATTTTGGAGAACAGGAATGGTCTCACAGACTCAATTTGTTTATCTTAATGCATATTATTTGAGAAGTTTATAGCTGTATTATTTGGGGGACCTGAATGGTACAATTTATAATTTAAAACCTGTGGTTTGTTGTATAAAATATTATGCTGAACTAAGGTTTTTCTACATGATTTAAAAGCACTCGTTTGTACCTTTTTTTCCCATATACTTTCTGATGGAACACTGTCAGATCTTAAACTGCTGTAGTGTTAAAATACATGCTCTATGATCTGTAGTGTTTTAGTGTTTATGGGCAGCAAAACATGAAGAGTAAAAGATTTAACATAGTACTTATGTGTTGGTCCACTGTATGATAAATCTGTACCAGGAAGCATGTTCCTTTTATTCACTGCAGCGTTCTCACCACCTCAGACAGCCTGTGCAAACAGATGCGCAATACATGTTTAGTGATTGAATGAATGAAGGACTATCTACTTTGGGAATTATTTCTAACTTGATACCATTGTTTGAGCCTTGTTTTTTGGTAATCTATTACCAAGTATCTGTAGATTGGATTAATTTAATTTGTGGTTTTTAAAGTAAGCCCGAGTTTTGTGATAATAGCATAATAGTGCTAATTAGAGGGAAAAAATGGGGAATAGAGTAAAAGCTGTTAAAAACAGTGCTTTCACTTATATAGCTTCTGTATGGAAATAATTTTATGGAAATGCAATTTCTTTCATTACAAAACAAAATCCAAAAGGGATAATCTTGGCCTTAAGGCAAATAAAAAAGTGTTTCTTGACCAGTTGCCTACAGCTGATGAGCTCCAGTAAGAGCGAAACCAGTTCTCACATACTGACAGTTTTGAAGTGTGAATTGGTCCTGTAGTACTGTGTCAGAAACAACTCAGGGAAAAATAAATGCTTGAATTAAGAGCAGTTTTGTGACTAGTGTTTTAAATACAGTATTTGCCTAATGAGTAAGAGTTACTGAAAGTCAAAGTATCTTCTTACTTTGAAAAAACGTGTTACGATATCTGCATGTATGTTGTCTATAACTGGTAGTTATCACATATATCTTATGAATGTGAATTTGATTTGTACAAGCATTTCTTAAAACAATCTTATAATTAAATGTATGAGTTCATCTTCTCCATTTAGTCTACTACTAGGCTCTTCTGTCCTCAGTAACTTTGGTGACAACTTCCCAAAGAAAAAGCCTAGACAGCATCCAAATTAGTCTGCATTAGTGTTGCCTGCCAGAAGAATAAGCTGTTTTTTCCCTAGTTAATTGTGGGCATAATCAAAGTTTATTTCTTTGGTTTGCTTGTTTTTGTCTATTAGCATTCTTGAGTAATTCTTAAATCTTTGGTGATATATATATATATGTATATAGATGTATCTTTGTTAATCCATCTTTTTTCTTTGGTCTCTTGTCAGTATCAGTTTGAGTATCACAAAACTAAGCTTGCAAGCTCTTAAGTGATTATCAAATACCAGTTCACATAATGACTTTCTTTTTTTTTAAATTTTATTTTAGTGGTACATATATACATGATGGTGACTTTCATCATAGGAAATTTGTACCTGTACATGGTGTATCTTGCTGCTTCTCCCCCCTTTAGCCCCTCCTCCCCTCCTTATTTACAAAAGCTTTGTTTACATTATTTTCCCTTTGTTCTTTTTTTCTCTTGTCCCTCTGTTCCTCCCCTCTCCCCACTCCCTTATTCCCCTTCCCATTTGAACAATTTCTTCCCTTTGCCAATATATTACATTTTAGTCCTGATTTACACTTTGTTTCTCACACCATAATGACTTTTTCAAAGGTTGTGCACATATTTCTGATAGAAAGTATAGAAAATACTTACTTTATGAGGTCAAGTTGACTCTTTCTTAATTTACAGGATGTTCTAAATTTAAGTAATAAAATTGGATACTTCTCCTTCCCCCTCGAAGAATATTGAGCAGGATATAAGATAAATTTTTGTTGTTCTGCACTGTCTTACAAATTATTAAATATTCTTGCTACCTGTTACCCATCCAATGAATGCTGTTTAGTCCCCAGATCATTATGGAAACCCAGAGTGTCCCACCATTGCTGAGAATCTCTGAACAACATTTGCAATAACGAGTGTAAATGTAGCAGCAAATCTTTTTGTCAGATTTATCTATTTATTATTACCATTATATTGCTTGACACTTAGGACTTTGATTCAGTTCAGAGTGAGGTTCCTTCTTGTAAGAACAGAACCCATTTAAAAGATGGAAAACTGCCTGTTCAAAAATGTCCTAAGAAGGGCTGGGGATTTAGCTCAGTGGTTAGAGTGCTTGCCTTGCAAGCATAAGGGCCCGAGTTTGATTCCCAGCACCAAAAAAAAAAAAAGAAAAAAATGTCCTAAGAAGGGCTCTAACCACTTGATGAGTATAAATGCAATGTGTTTTAATTCTACATATCGTTTTTGTATATGTGATGAGGGAAGATTTGGAGGAAGATACGGCTTTAGAATCAGTCATTTAAACATAATTAGTCTATAGATAGCTGGAAGGGAAAAATATTTTAGATGGACATGACATCCTGGAAATGTTGGTGTGTAGGTTGGCGGAATCTTCAGTAGACTGGTGGGACTAGTAAATTTTAGTGAAGCACTAGAATTTTAGGAAGGTGTTAATAGATAAGATTGGAAAAGTAGTACAACTGTAACTGGTTTACTGAGCAATCTCAACTCTGGGGTATACAGATGAAAAGGATTTATTCACTTATATTTTGTCCTGCTGGGTATCACATGTAGGACCTCATACATGCTAGACAAATACTCTACCACTCTCCAGCTCTATTTTTTTTTAAATGAGCCTTTTTTTGTCGTTGTTGAGACAGGGTCTCGCTATATAGTTCAGGCTGGCCTGGAACTCGCAGTGATCCTCCTTTCTTAGCCCCGTGAGTGCTGGGATGACAGTCTTTTTTTTTTAATGAGTCTCCGGTAAGACTGTATAAAACACTCCCAGCCGGTCACTTTTCTTCTGAAGTACACTCCCGTATGGTCTGATGTCATAATATTTCTGCCACTCTTGGTGATCACAGTAATTAGGACAGTCCCTGTCATTTAAAAAGAAAAAACAAGCAACAGCAACAACAACAAAATGTGATCACGAACTTACTCCTTTTTTTTTTTGTACTGGGAATCGAACTCAGGGCCTTATGCTTGCAAGGCAAGTACTCTAACCACTGAGCTAAATCCCCGGCCCCTTACTCCTTTTTTTTTTTTCAGTTGTTTTTCTTTCCTTTAATCCATATTTGTTATCACTGCTCAATTACTCTTCTTGAAGAAAGTCGGAGTTAGTTCCGAACTCCTTAGCTTGAAAAGGTGTAATATGACCCCAAGACTGGTTCAGACCCTTCTCTGGCAAGCCCTTTTGGAGTTGGGGAAGGACAGCCAGCCTGCGGAGGCAGAGTTTTTTTGTTTTTTTGTTTTTTTTTAACCTGAATCTCTAAAGAGGTAAGAAATAGCCGCGGCCTCACTCTGGTTCATCTGGCTGCATTTGCTGGTGATCTCTGATGTGTGTGGTTGTTACAGGGGCAGTGTTGTAGCTTCCAGGTCCTTTTGCCACTGATGACCTTCTTCATAAAGCAGGTCCTGTCTGTTTGGTAGAGCCAGTACCCTCAAACTTTAACCCTCTTCTCTGGACTGGCTGGCCTGTTGCTTAATCTGATGCTGTCTCACCCCTGGCCTGTCCCAAGTAACCTGTGCTTGTATTAACCTTGCTCCTTTATTCAGAGTTGCAAACAGGAGAACAGGAAATGGAGGGAAATGGACAAATCAGCAGTTAACTGTCCCTCATATGAGGTGACCAGGGGCCTGGATATGTTCCAAGTAGGAAATGTTAACAATAGAAATGCAGGAGACCTGAAGTTGTTAAGAGCATATGAGGACAAATTAAGGAGGCAGATGACTAAGAAAAATACCATTGACAGAATAGAAAAGATTAGCAAGGGGTACTTAATTATAGAACTATAATTATGGTTTTTAATTGGGTGTTTTGAGTTTGAGATTATGGAGAAACTTCTGGTGGAAATGCCTATACTCAGAAACTTTTAATACAGAGACACAGAATGAAGAGGAGCTAAATAATTCAGTATCTGTATTTAAGCATACAGTACTTAAAATAATTGTGTAGGCATCAACCGTGATATTTGAAACTTCAAGTTATCTAAGACTAGGACTGAACCCTGGATTCAGATGAGAGGATAATAAACCAATATTTGCTCAGTGTTTTTCTGTTGACAAATCATAGCACACCGATAGGAGCCATAAAAGTCATTGATAAAGTTGCTCAATTGCTGAATGCTGAAGAGTTACAATGTCTTTATAGTCTTATTCTCTCTTAAAAAGATTCTTTATCGCCTACCTATTTTTTTTTTTTTTTGTGCTGGGGATTGAACTCAGGGCCAAGTGCTACTCTAACCACTGAGTCCCCAGCCTTTCCCCATTACTTTTTGACTGCTTTGAGCTCCATTCCTGTTGGAATAGCATTAACTAGTTATGTTTAAAACTGCTTCATTTTTGGATTGATTTCTGCATTGGTAAGATTTCAACAGCAACACATTCACATTCACAAGTTACTGTAGTGCAGGGAGTCAGTGTCCCTGTTTGAAACTCATTTCACTAAGTCCTAGATTTTGGAATATACCATACATTTGAGGCTTTTCATTTACTTTCTGTGTTTATTTGTATTTTGTAAACGAAGCCTTTAACACCAGTGTTATAAAATATATTCCGCAAGATAATGATAATTTCTGTTTGTTTGCTTTGAAATAAATATGCAGATGACTACTAAGGTCGATGGCTATATTAATTGATGCCCCAAACCACAGTCTAAATTAACAGATGGGATACTTACCAAACTGGTCTTCCTCCAGTTTTCTGCATTCCTGGAATAATGTTCCCCAAATACTAATTTTATCACATCATTTCTGTACTTAGAAATTTTCATTCGACAACTAGGTGTCGTGGCACACAATTTTAATCCCAGCATTCAGGAGGCTGAGGCAGGAGGATCGTTGTGAGTTTGAGGCCAGCCTGAACTGCATAGCCAGATCCTGTCTCAGAAAAAACAAAACAAGTCCAGTGGGTGGAGTGCTTGCCTAGCAAGTGCAAGGCCCTGAGTTCAAGCCCCAGAATTAAAAAAAATTTTTTTTAATTTGATAAATCTTTCAGAATCTATGTGCTAGAAACTATAATCAAATATACAAGTTTTAAGTTTATAATTGGTCCTTATTAACAAAATTCACTCCTGTTTATAGTATTCTGACTGACCTTGTTTCACCATCCTCTGACCACCATCTCTATTACAACCTGATGTAAACACACAGCTTTTTGTTATGCAGAATTTTATTCTTTGTTTTGTTTTAGGGTTAGGGTTAGTATACCTCTCGTAGTATACCATTAGTGTACCTCTCATCTGGAATTCTGTCTTACTTTCTGTCCAAATAATTATCTGCCTACTTTTTAATCTAACTTCGTATGGCTTTGATAATTCATCTATCCTTTATATGCTCTGTTGATACCTGACAGAGATTGGCAAGTCAAACATCATTGTAAAATTTTACATTTATCTCAGGGTAGTTTTTTTTGTTTTGTTTCGTTTTCTTTTCTTTTTTTTCAGGGTAGTTTTTGAGGTTGACTAATTGAACTATTTATACAATATTATACAATTTATACAACTATACAATAGTTGGGTTATCAACCTATATAAATGATACTAAAATGCATTCTAACTTTATCAAATTAATTTTTAATGGTGCTTTAATTGACCTAGGCAGTACATTTGGACTCCATTTGATTTGTACTGAATGTTGTTTTATTCCTGATGAGAATGTTTAGAAAATCACCATGGTACTTCCTGGATCCTGCCTGCATGAACAACTAATTTCTTTCTGGGATCCTTTATGCTCTAACTTCCTTGCATTTCCGAGCTAGGTCTCTGAGCTATAGGTAGCTGTGTCTTGTCATTGTTTAGTTTTCTGTCTTAGTAAATGTTTATCGTCATCGAAGTGCATTGTTTTGTTAATCTTGCTTTGTCCTTTCTCTTCTAGTGCTTTTTATTGCTGCCTTCTTTCCCTAATATTTTTCTTGTAAGATCTTGATGTTGTCTTTTCCCTCACAGAGCTAAAGGAGTTCTACATATGTTTTGGCACTAATACTTCAAGTTACAAATATTATTCTTTCCCTGGTATCATAAAAGGATGATTGGGGAATGCTGTACTGAAACACACTAATTAGTGAACTTGGTTGACTGAAGACAAGGAGGAGAGACAGACTTTGCAGTGGCCCTGCTGGTTATAGCCAACTTGGCTTGACTGTCTTATTCTTTTTTCTCAAGGGAAGACTTTTACAAATGAATTGTTACTGATGAAATCTGTGATCTTAGTTATTCTGTATCATGGAGTATGTGCAAAGATTTATGGGGTCTTGGTTTAAAAACTTTTTAAAATGTTGATGTTTTAATTTCTTAGATGTAAAACCAAAACAAGGAGTGGATCTGAAGAAATGGAAAGTGAATTGGTACCAGTCAGCATGTCAGAGACCAAGCATATAGCCCCCATTTCTTCTGAGAAACATGCTGGAAAAACACCTGAATTAAGGGAAGACTCATGCAACTCATTTTCTGGTGATGAATGCAGCAAATTAGAAAATGAATCCAAACTATTGTCATTAAATGCAGACAAAATTTTATGTCAGTCTGATGAACACTGTCAAGTTGAAATGTCTAAAAATTATGTTCCAGATCATGGTGGAGGTGTGGATTCTTGTGCTAAAATAGACACATGCCCAGAAAATTCTGAACAAATACCTAACTTTCCTAGTGGAGATTTCGCAAAGCAAGCATCAAAAACAAGTGAAACAGAACAGGCAGTAACACAGATATTGGCAGAATTAAAGTCATCTGCATTTACAGAAGCTGCTAATCAAAAGATTTATTCAGAAAGTCCCTATGATACAGACTGCACCAAGAAACTTATTTCAAAAATAAAAACTGTTTCAGCATCAGAAGATTTGTTGGAAGAAATAGAATCTGAACTCTTATCTACTGAGTTTGCAGAACACCGAGTACCAAATGGAATGAATAAAGGAGAACATGCATTAGTTCTCTTTGAAAAGTGTGTGCACGATAAGTATTTACAACAGGAACATACTATAAAAAAGTAAGTTTATTTCTTTAGGTAATTGTTTCATGGCGATTAGAGATTGAATTCTTGTAATAGAGGTGTCATCTTTGTCTACTTTTAATTCCATGGTAGAGCCATGCACATCGTTGATAAAAGTATGTTTACTTAAATAATTGAGTAAATGTCAACCTTTTTTAGTAATTTAATATTCTAAATCTAAAGGAGTAAATATAATAATGTAAATTCATTAAAGAGCTAGAATTTTTATATTGACGACAAAAAAAATTTTTTTTTCCTTTTTTGGTGCCAGGGATTGAACTCAGGGCCTTGCACCTGCTGGGCAAGCACTCTAACCACTGTGCTAAATCCCCAGCCCCCGATGTTTTCTTTTTTAAAAAATTTTTTTACAATTCTGGTGATTGAACCGGGGGCCCTTGTGCATGCTGGTATGTGCTTCCCTATTGAGGTGTACAGTAGCTCATGTTTTTCATCCTTACAAGACTGTAGAACAGTGATGGCGAACCTGTGGCACATGTGTGTTTTTTTTTCTTTTAAGACAAAAGATGTTAATGTGTAAGTTGTTTTTTCTAAACTAAAACCTCAAGACTTGGGTTTAATTGCAGTGTTGGCACTTTGTGATAAATATGTGGATTTTGGGTTACAGCTGGGACACTGCAAAAGGTTTGCCATCGCTGAGGTAGAAGTACAGTAGTACCTAAGTTCATGAACGCTTTTGTTTCTAAACAGCGTGGCTTGCAAATTAAAGTGTTTGGCAAAATTTTGTTTTTGTTTGCAAACTCTACATCATGTCCCAAACATGACCACAGCCATCTTTCCTGCACAAACACAAACCTGGCCATCTTTTCCAAAATTGTGGAACAAATTTAATTTGTGAACTGAGGTACCACTATATGTCAAAAATAAGAGAAATTCAGAAGAAAATTGGAAGACATAGTTCAGGTGCAGTGGCTCATGCCTGTGATCCCAGCACTGGGAGGCTGAGGCAGGATCACCCTGAGTTCAAGGCCAGCCTGAACTGCATAGAGAGGTCTCAAAAACAAAGACAAAGTTCATGTTTCCTTAAAATTTTCACTATAAATAAATGGGTTTCAAAAATTAAAATTTAAAACAGACGAATTAGTTGATTATTATCTAGTAAATAAGCATACAGACTTCTGTTTTTAGATTTCTCAGATTTGTATACTTTTAATGATAGTTTAATTTCGTTCTGTATTTTTATTCTAGATTTATATAGCTAAGTGACACATTGGTTTAGGTACTTTTTTATAACCTTAAAGGAAAATAAAACATTAACCTTTGCTAGCTACATACTGATTCTTTTCTTAAAAATATGATGCTTTAAAAGCTTTTCTTTAAATTAGGGGGAATGTGTATATAGAGAAAAGAAAGGAGAAGGTCCACATTCCAGAGGAGGATGACAGAGGAAAATACACCACAATCCAAATATTGCTTGATATGAAACTGGCTTTTCATGATCTCCTTGCTTCTACTCTACTCTGCTAGAGTATCCTGTTCAATGGATCAGTCTTCCGCAAGCCAGCTGGTTTACCCAATGAACTTTAATCAAGAGATATTCAGGGCCTGCTCCCCCTTTTCTGTTTTTTTGTGGGAGATGGTGTTAGGGATCAAACTCAGGGCCTTGCACTTGCTAGGGAAGCGCTCTACCACTGAGCTAAATCCCCAACCCCCCCTTTTCTATGTTTAAATTTATTTTTAATTGCGATAAAATGGGCATAAAATAAAATTTACCATTTTATCATTTTAAATGTACAGTTCAGTAGTGTTAACGTGTTCACATTATACAGTCTGAAGAAATTTTTCACATTAAAAATCTGAAACTTTCTACCCATTAAACTGTAACTCCCCATTCCCGCCTGGACTCAGTTCTTGGCAGCCACCATTCTTTCCGTTTCTGTGTAACTACTCTTGATACTTCATGTAAGTGAAATCATACAGTATTTGTCTTTTTTGTGACTGTCTTATTTCACTTCATGTAACATCCTCAGTTTATCCATGTTATAACATGTATCAGAATTTCCATACTACTCCCCCCCCCAGCACTGGGTATTAAATCCAGGGCCTTTGCACTGAGCTGTATCCCCAACCCTTTTTATTTTTTACTTTGAAATAGGGTCTTGCTGAATTACCAAGTTGCCCAGGCTGGGCCTGAATTCATAATCCTCCTATTTTAGTCTCCCAGAGTGCTGGAACTAAAGGCATATGCCACTACACCTGGCTAGAATTTTCATACTTTTTAAAGTTGAATATTAACATTCTGTGTATATACCACATTTTGTTTATTCATTCATTGACATTTAGGTTCCTTCTACATTTTGGCTTTTGTGAATAATGCTGCTTATGAAAACAGCTGTGCAAAAAAAAAATCTTGAAGATTCCAGTGCCCTTCCTAATCCTACCCCAAAAGTAACACTCCTATTTGTGCCCTTATAGGAGTAGTGCTATTTTGTGAATAAACTATATACTGTACTTTCTTGTACTTGAACTGTCAGTGTTTCTACCACTTTTACTTTTTTAAGGTCACTTCTTCATTTCCCTGCTCTGTATACCTATTCTTTTAGATCATCTCCTCGAGATCACCTCTGATGGCATCTTCCCATTTCGCTTAGATGTAGACTCTTACCACTCATATCTCATGTAAATTTTAAGATATTGTATATTTAATAATCACAGAAAACAACTGCATGCAGTTAATTATGTGCCTGGCACATTACTTGTACTAACTCATGGAATTTTCACAACTCCTCTATGTGGTGTGTGGTATTATTACTATCCCCATTTTAGAAATGAGGAACCTTAAACACAGAGTTGTGTAACTTGTTTTCAGGATCACATGCAAGTCAATACAAGATTAAAATCTGAGCCTTTTGTTTGGCGTCAGAGGTTTTATAAATGTGGTTATTGGGAATTAGTTATAAATCGTTAAATTTATCTAAGAATTTTAGGTGTGTAAAAAATTGATTTTTCTTTTTTGTTCCATCCTGTCAGAGCAGAGGCACATGGTAGAGTAGGGTAAGCATAATTCTAAGCAGAATCCTGCAGGTGGAATGTTTCCCTTACTCTTTACAAGCTCTGTTACATTGACGAAACCATGTTCTTCGAGTCAAAGATTTTTCATCTCTGTGAGGGGCACAGTACTTACCTAATGGGACATTTATGGGACATTAAGACATTATAGATGTCACGCATTATTTTAGAGCTAGGTTGATCTCTTGTTAAATACATAATGTTTTTAATGCAAATAAGATGCTTTGTTGATTCAAGTCAGTTCTGAAACAGCTCAGTTTTTTCCTTCAGTTTTTGTCTTCATTTAATTTTTATGAAAAAGATTCATTTTCTTAGAAATTTTCACAAATGCATGTGTTTCCGAATGTCTTGGTTTGTACATCCCTTCTTTGTTTTGTCCCAGCTTACTAAGGACAAAATTATACCTATTTTAGGTGCATAGCGTGATAATTTAATATATTTGAAATGATTACCACAATCAAATTAGATAACACATGCTTCACCTTACATACTATGTGTGTCTAGTGTGACCCCTCAAGATCTATTTTCAACAGATTTCAAGTAAATGATGTTATTATCACGATGGTGTGCATTAGGTCTCCAGGATTTATTCAGCTCAGAAGTGAAAATTTGTACCCTTTGACCAACATCTTCTCTAGGAACTACCATTCCCTCTTTTTCTATTCCTGTATTTTCTGACATATCAATATTGTTCTCCAGTATCACAACCAAAATTCTTAATTAAGAACAGGTATCTGTGTATAAATGATGTGTACTTATTATATAAGAATTTTGGTCTTGGGGGGTAATTCAGGGGTGAAATGCTTACCTAGCATATGTGAGGCCATCGTAGGTTTGATCCCTAACATTGCAATAAACAAAACAACATCAGCAACAGCAGCAACAAAAATTAGAAAATTCTTGTCTTTCTCCTTCTTTCCCCCTCTTTTAACTTTGAACTATAGGCAGGATTCTTATCTCCCAAGATTTCTGTAGCAAATTGATTATACACTTACTCATATAAATAATCTAAGTTAAACCACTGTGTCATGAATGTTGCCTTTGCCTCTTGCCAAACATTTGTATGCCTGTTTCTTTACTTCATTTCTATGCTCAAGTACCAGTTCCTCAGAGAGGCCTGTTGTGACTACTTTCTGTCATCTTGTCCTCCTTTGTTTCTTAATATGATTTACACTGTCTGACCATACACAGAGTCCACACAAAAAATGTATACACACTTCAGGAAAAGAAAAACTTAAATAAATATTTTAATACTAGATTTCTTGAGACACCATGAGATTAATACAAGTTACATTTGGCCTCTACAGTTACAAGAGGTGCTCAAAATGGTGCTCATTAGTTTCCAGACATTTATTAGTACAGCAAACTGCTGTTTGGGTAACCTTGGCCATTGAGATTGTGGCACATATATTTTCAATTTCTTCTTTAAGAACTGGCGGTGTAATGGGTTTTCTGTGATCTGTGACATCCTCTAGGGTCCCCCATACAAGGGTAACACCACCTGTTGGAAAGATAGCATACTGTTTTTCTTTTCCTGAAATGTGTATACATTTTTTTGGTGTGCTGTTTCTCTCTCCCTCTCTCTCTACACATACAGGCACGTGCGCACACGTATTTACATATGTGTATTTTAATTTTCTTCCTTAGAATGTAAGCTCCAAGAGGGGTAAGGATTGTTTGCTGACATACTATTATCTACATATAGAATAGTAAGGTACATAGTACCTACCCAGTAAACATCTGTTGAATGAATCAGTGATCCTCAAAGTAGAAGTGGGAAAGGCCTGAACTTTCGAATTACACATGACTTAAGAACTCATATCAACTACTTACTAGCTCTATGACCTGGAACAATTTAAAGGCTTCACTTTTAATTTTAAATTCATAAAATGGAAATGAAAATTTCATAATATTAAATGAACATTATTGAATATTAAATGAAATAACACTTTTACAAGGCTAAATTTAACAAATGATAAGTGTACAAAAAGTGTTAGGTAATAGCTATTGCTGTTAATCTAGAATAGCTGTTTCTTAGTTATCATGTAGTTCTGAGTACTTTGTGGGCAATTTTTAAGATTTTATTTCTATTTTTGTAGGGGGACTTAAAATGAAATTTAAATTTTTCTTTTGCACCAACTACGCTTCTGTAATTAATAGAATGCTATTAAAATATTGTGATCTAAAGCAGGATTTCTCAACCTTAGCACTATTGCCTTTTGGGCCAGATAATTCTGGCCCGGGGGGCTGCCTTGTGAATTGTAAGAAGTCTAGCAGCATTCCTTATCTCTACCTAGTAGATAGCAGTAGCAACCCCATTTCTCTTTATTTGAAATTTCTAGGAAAAAGTTAATGCCTGATTGGCCAGAGAATGTTTTGCAAAATATCTGATGAATAGATCAACAAAGTGAATGTTTAGGGTCATGACTAAGCTGAGCTGCTTTCCTTCAGTTGACAAGATTAGAGACATCCTAGCATTAAAAATATAGTCATAACCATGAGGACATTTTCTAAGTGATGTATTAGGCAATTTTGTCCTTGTGGGAATATATTTTATTATAAAAAGATTATTTAGGAATGTTAATTTATAATGATAGTTATCTATAATCTTCATTAGATTATATTCCACTTCTCATTATTTCTCCATTTTTAATTATGTTTTACTCATACTATCCTTTTATATTTAGGTTAATTAAAGAAAATAAGAAGCATCAGGAGCTCATTTTAGACATTTGTTCAGAAAAAGACAATTTAAGAGATGAACTTAAAAAAAGAACAGAAACAGAGAAGCAGCATATGAGCACAATTAAACAGGTAAAAAGATAAAAAATTTTAAAGACCTTAAGTTAAATTTAGAAAATATATTCCTGAAAAATTGTGTATAAATTGAAATTCTGTAGGTTAAACAGTGTTTTAAATGCAGAGGATTGATTGGTGTTTAAAGCATTCTTTTATGAAGTGGAATCAGAACCTGACTTACATGTAAATTCCTGCTTTAATGGTTTGTACTACTATTCTACTAAGTATAATACAACTTATTATGTTCAAAATAATAAAGATGATTTGACAGTCAACTCGATTGTTTGTCAACAAGGGAAGAAACAATTAACTAGAAGAGTATGTCCAGCATTAGACTATTTTTACGCTTAAATTATAATATGATTTCATTCACAGTATTCGAGTCAGCTGCAAATACTGGCTCTTGTACTTTAGATTGTATCTGGCTAACTGACTTCTCTAGTCTTTTTTCTTTCTTTTTTAAATGAACACTAGTGCATGGATCAACAAAGTGAATTTTTAGTCTTGATAACAAACCTGAACTGTTCCTTATCTTTCTGAGCTGCTTTTTCTTCTATGGACAGGATTAGAAGCATTTTAGCTTTAAAAGTATAGTTAACCAAGTGGATATATTGTAAGAAATACATTATGAGATGATTTCATCCTTGCTTGAACATCATAGAGTATACTTAATTAAAATGCCTGTGTTATGAAGTGATATATAATCTTATTGGACCATATATGCAGTCCACTGACAGAAACATTATATAGCTTGTCGTTGTAATTTCCTTTTGTTTTATCTTTCTTTTTCTTTGTTTTGTTTTTTGTTTTTTGGTGCTGGGGATTGAATTCAAGACCTTGTGCTTGCAAGGCAAGCACTCTAACCACTGAGCTAAATCTCCAGCCCTGTTTTATCTTTCATACAAAGTTATATGATGAAAATAAAAGTAAACAATTGATAATAAGCCAACTTTATGCCTTGGTATATATGTAGTGCACTTTTATACAGTTGGAAGATGATGGTTTTGTAAAATTTTATGTATGATGTTTAACCTTGATTTGTATGTGCTCTAGGACCATCCCAGGTAAACCAAACTTCAAAGATAGAGTGTAAAGAAGCCTTAATAATAGTACAAATCCATGTTTTGGTGGGTAGGTAACCATGATGACCAGAAACTTCATACTGAACAGATGAGATGGAACCAGAGCTCTTGCTTTCACAAGCTTATTAGTGATTTTGCCTTTTAAAAAGATAATATTGAGCCAGATATGATGGTACGTGCCTATCTTAGTCATGTTCCTTGTTGCTGAGACACGATACCCACCATCCACAATTTAAAGGAGGAGAGTTTTATTTGGTTCATAGTTTGTAGGTTTCAGCCATATTCTGGTGGCTCCAAGATAAGACAACGAGGCAGAGGGGCATAGCAGAGGAGTAGCCGCTCATATCAAGGAGTCCAGGAAGCAGAGGGGAGGCAAGGGAGGAACAAGGAAGGGAAATAAAACTTCCTGGTCACTTCTACAGTGACCAGCCTCTTTCAACAAGATCCCACTTCGTAATAGCAAGCCAACTATAATTCTCTCATAATCCAGTCACCTCCCAAAAGCCCTACCTATGATCACATGAAGTTTTGAGTGGGCATCTAGATCTAAACTGAAACAATGCCTGTAATCCGAGCTACTCTTTAATCCCTTCTGCTTGGGAGACAGGGCAATTTAGCAAGACCTTGTCTCAAAACAAAAATTTTAAAAAGGGCTGGGTGTAGCTCAGTGGTGGAAGGAAACTGCTTGCCTACCATGCATGAGATCCTGGGTTCAATCTAGAGAGAAAGAGAGCGAGAGAGAGAGAGAGGGAAAATATTAGGTTCATCTTTCTTACTGTTCTTTGGCTAGCATTTAGAGAGGTTTATACTTCCAAATAGTAAACTAGTAGAGCAGGATCGTCTTTCTTAATTTTGTTTCTAGATCTAGATCTGCACTATCCAGCATGGTGGCCATTAGCCACATAAACAGCTTTGAGCATGTGAAATTGAGAGTTGCCATAAATGTAAAACACACATATATTTTAGAAGACTTAGTACAAAAATATAAAACAGTTCATTTTTAATTATTGGTTACATGTTGAAGTGACAATAATTTGGATATTTGGGGCTAAATAAATGATTTTGTCTGTTTCATTTTGCTCTTTAAAATTGTGATCATTAGAAAATTTAAGTTATGCATGCTTGTTTTTCTATTGAACAGTGTTAGTCTAGATAATTTTATAAAGAATATTGAGAACATGTACTAAGCTAATGTTTAGGTCTTTTAAAACTATATTTGTGTCTGTCTGTATGTATATATGTATGTATGTTTTTTGAGACAGCCTCCCTCTAATTTGAGACAGGCTGGCCTCAAATTTGCAGTGATCTTCCTGCCTCAGCCTCCTAAGTGCTGGGATCACAGGTATGTGTCACCATACTCGGCTAGACTTTATTTTTTTAAAGATATGTTTCACATATTATACAGTTCAAGGGTATGATTGAATGGTTTTCAGTTGTGCCACTTTCACCATAGTTGTAGAGCATTTTATCACTTGAACAGAAACCCCATACCCCATAGTAGTCACTCCACATTTTCCATCTGCGTTACCCCCACCACCAGGGAACAACTAGTCTTTCCGGCTATATATTTTCCTCTTCTGGACACTTCATATGAAGAGAATCATAGCCTATTGTGTCTAGATTCTTTGACTTAGCATGTTGTCAGAGTTTCATTCAGGTTGTAATGTGTACTAGTACTTTGAGTGACTGAATAATAGTCAAGTATATATGTTTTAGTTATCTTTTCACTGCTAGGACAAAATATTTGATATACAACTTAAAGGAGAAAAGATTTATTTTGGCTCATAGTTTCAGAGGCTTCGGTCCATGGTCAGCTGGCTTCAAGACAGAAACATTATTGGTGGAAGGGCATGGTGGAGGTCAGCTGCTCACCTCATGGCAGCCAGGACACAGAATGAGAGAGAAAAAGCCATAATAGAAGAAGATGAGGACAAGATATACCCGTCAAAGCCCTACCCCCAGTGACTGACTTTTTCCAACCAGACCCCACCTCATAATAGCTATAAATTCATCAATGGATTAATCCACTGATGAAGTTAATGCCTTCACAATCCAGTCACCTCCATAGGCATCTTTTAATCCAGTAAAGTCAGTGATCAAGATTGTTACAGTAAAGATGTGCAACATTTTGTTTATTTCTTCATCAGCTGATGGACATTTGGATTGTTTCTTTAGACTATTATGAATAATGCCTCTGTGAATGTATGCTTTCATTTATCCTTTGGTGTATACCTAGGAGTTTAAAGAATGAGTTGGGAAGTGTTCCTTCTTTATAGAGGTATTGGTATTCTTTAAATGTTTGGCAGAATTTACCTGGGTAGCAATGTGCACCTGAATTTTTCATGGTGGGTAGTGGTTCTTTTCTTCTTTCATGTATTTATTTTTCAATTCAGTCCCTTTACTTGCTATAGGTCTATTCAGGGCTTCATATTCCTTCTTGAGACAGTTTGTGTTTTACTAGAAATTATCCATTTCATTAACTTGTTCATGGTTTTTGTCTCTTTTATTTCTGTAAATTTAATAGTAATGTTTCTATTTCATTTTGGTTTATTAATCAAGTCTTCTGTCTCAGTCTAGCTAGAAGTTTGTCACTTTTATTAATCTTTTCAAAGAACCAACTTTTTATTTTGGTTGTTTCTGTACTTTTCATTCTCTGTTTCATCAATTTTTACTCTAATCTTTTATTTTTCTTTCTTCTTCCAGTACTTTAAAATAGGAGTCTAGGTAATTGACATGAGATCTCTCTTCTTTACAATATAATTAGTAATTTCCCTCTAAAGATTGCGTATAGTAAGTTTGGTATATTATGTATTAATTTTTATTCATCAATTGTTACTGATTTCCCTTGTGATTTCTCCCACTGGTTATTTAGGAGTATGTTATTTAATTTTCACAAATTTGTGAATTTCCCAAATTTCTCCCTGTGATTGACTCCTAATTTTATTCTGTTGTGACTGGAGGAAATATTTTGTATGATACCAGTTTTTTTAATTTGTTGAGGTTTGCTTATAGCCTAGCATTTGTTTTATCCTGAAAAATATTCCATGTGTAGCAGATATATAGTCTGCTGTTGCTGGATAGGGTTTTGCCATGATGTATGCCTGCTTGGCATGCCTGAGGCCCTCCTTGAGCTCAATCTCTCTCTCTCTTTCTCTCTCACATGCACACATGCGTACACACACACACACGTATGTTTGTAATGATCTCAGTAATGTTAACACTTTTGTGTGAAACCAGAAGCTGTACAAATAAGTTACTTTTGGGGGAGGGTGCTGTGCATCGAACTCAAGGTCTTGTGCTTGCTAGGCAAGTGCTCTACCACTTGAGCAAAATTCCCAACCTCCCTTTGTTGCTGGATAGAGTTTTGTATACATGTATTAGATCCAGTTGCTTCATAGTATAGCTCAGATCTCCTATTTCCTTGTTAATCATCTGCCTCTGTCCATTTTTGGAAATAGGATATTGAAGTCTCTAGCTATTACTGATTTGCCTATTTCCTCCATTTTTGTTAGTTTTTCTTTGGTGCATTTTGATGCTAGGTTATTAGATGTGTATTAGACCTTTTAGATGAATTGATCTTTTTATTATTATAAAATATCCTTCACCTCTTGTAACATTTTTATTCCAATCTCGTATGTCTGGTATTAGTAGAACCACTCCCACTTTCCTATGATTGCTGTTTGCATGCGTTTATCTTTTTCCATTTATAGTCAGTCTACTTGTATCTTTCAAACAAAAGTGTCTTCTGTAGACACTTGTAGTTGTATTTTGCTTTTTGTTCCAGTTTGTCATTTTCTGCCTTTTGATACGATTATGTAATCCACTTTTCATTTAATGTTGCTGACATTGGGATTTATGTCTGCCATTTCACTTTCTGCTTTCTACATGTCTCATTTTTCTCCCATTTCTCTTTTTGTGCTATCTTTTGCACTATTTACTAATATAATATTTTTATTTCTTACATTATATTTTCACTGTATTTCTTTGTATTATTACTTAGTAGATACTATAGGTCTTAGCATATATACAGTTTAATGTATCACAGTCTCTTCAGATTTATACTAATTCAATTCCAGTGAGACATAGAAACACTGCTAATAGTTTTGATATCTATGATTAGAGTTTATTCATTACATTTGTGTATAATGTATATATTTATTTCAGGTAGTAAGTCTGTTCGGTATAGCTATAAAAATAATCTAAAAGTAATTTTCTTTACAGTTAGAAATGAGAATAGAAGAACTTAATAAAGAAGTTAAAGCTTCCAAAGATAAACTGGTAGCTCAAGATGTTTCAGCTAAAAATGCAATTCAGCAGTTACACAAAGAGATGGCTCAGAGGATGGAACAGGTATTTATAGTTCATTATCACTGTAACTTGATGTTCTGTTGACTCTTACTTATTAAAATTAACTCTGTAAGAATAGGTCACTTTATTTTAATAAATATTAGCCTTTTATAAAATTAAAGCAATACATTAAGTACATGATAACTGTTAAAAAATTAAGGAAGTGCATGAAATAAAAAAAGAAAGTCCTCCATCATCTGTATTTCTCCTTTCTCTGCCTCCAAGCTTTTTATATCCTATTCCTTATTTCATAGCTAATTACTGATATTTTGGTTATGTATCAGATCACATACATATGTACAAGTCATAGATGTTTATGTGTATATCTTTTTTTATTAGTCTGTTGTGTGTTGTAACAAAATACCTGAGTTTGGGTACTCTAGAAAGAAAAGAAGCTTATTTAGCTTACAGTGCTGGAGATCCAAAAGCAGGGCAATTTAGTGAGAATAGAGAGGCCATCTGACAGGAGCAGTGGCCTTCGGCCAACCTCTGGTGACTCTGGAGGAGGCAGATCTTACTTTGCTTAATTCTTGAGCTGTTGTGTAGTGCCTCCTGCTGGCTGAACCCAACTGGAAGCTTAAAAATAAGGTTGCTTGTTTATATATCCCATGATGGTCTTCCTGAGGGTACAGGGTGAGACAGAAAATGTGAGATGCAGGTATGGAGGAATAAATGAAAATCACAACCATATTAGCTAAAATTAAAGGAATAGGAGAGAGTAAAAGCAAATATTAGTGCTCTATCATTTTTCTATACTTGTGAATTTTTCCTTTTATCCCTCAATTTTTTTTTTTTTTTTCTTTTTTGGGTGCTGGGGATTGAACTCAGGGCCTTGGCTTGCTAGGCATGTACCCTACCACTGAGCTAAATCTCCAGCCCCTTCTTCCCCAAATTTTATGGCACAAGTCTTAGGAATGTTTTACAAAAACAAAACAAAACAAAAAAATTGGTAATAGTTTAGGAAAATATTTTATATTTTTTAATTTGAAAAATATTGCTTATTAATGCTAAATATTTTTAAAGGCCAACAAGAAATGTGAAGAGGCACGCCAAGAAAAAGAAGCAATGGTAATGAAGTATGTAAGAGGTGAGAAGGAATCTTTAGACCTTCGAAAGGAAAAAGAGATACTTGAGAGAAAACTTAGAGATGCTAATAAGGAATTTGAGAAAAACACTAACAAAATTAAGCAACTTTCTCAGGAGAAGGGACGGTTGCAGCAGCTGTATGAAGCAAAGGTATAACTTACGCTATTGTACCTTATTTGAAATTTATTCTTTTTGCTTATCCTTAAATAATAGCATGGTTAAAACACTCAAACATAAAGTTATTTTTATGGTTGTTTACCTACCTAGAACTTGACTGTTTTAGCATCTTGTTACTTGCCTGCAAAAAGATTTGCTATGGAATAGATGAGATATTGACACACAGTGTTTATTGGATAACGTGTTTTTCTTTTTTGGGGCGAGGGTGTTTAGACAGGGTCTTACTGCGTAGTTCAGGCTGGCCTTGAACTCACAACAATCCTCTCGCCTTGGTCTTCTGAGTGTTGGGATTACAGGCGTATGTCACCACACCCAGCTCTTGGATAACGTTATCTTGATGAGTCTTTTAAAATATTAGTTAACTTTTTGTAACCTTTTTTTAATGAGTCCATATGAGTAAATATGATTAATGAGAGATTTTTGGGGTATATTGGTACATATTGATAGCATACAGTATTTTGATTCTTTCCATCCCTGTTACCCGCCTTCCCACCATTCTAGCCTCTTCACTCTGGTCCCCTTCACTGTCTCTTAAAGTCTACCTTCTAGTGTTGTGTTATTGTGATAGGTCTTTTAAAAAACTTTGTTTTAAAATCCATACTTTGGAAAAATTAGTTTATGCCTCAAGCAGAGATTACCTTTTGGTAAAACATGTAAATAGTAGTATCAAATGTGAATGATTTTAGATCCAAGTAATTTTACAAAAGTATAATCTGGCCAGAATCTTAATGTAACACTCATCATAGAATTTATTTTTTTCTTCCAGATAAACATAACCTTCTTAGACTCTGTCTTAGAGAGTTTTATTACTGAGATAGATATTCAGAGCTCTTACTGTTAACTTTTAACTCAGAAGTATTATTACTAGTCTCAGAAATGCTAGCAAAATCAATTTAGTTTACATTTCACCTTAATGTTAGCCTATTAAGAATCATAAAAGGTATGTTTGTGCTTATAGCACATCTGATTGTTTAAAATATGTGTTAATTATCTTCATAATTATTAATAGCATTTAGTATTTTACTGTCCCCTTTATTGTTTGAACCTCGAATCAGTTTTATAGCCTATGGGCCATTGTGTACCAGCACTTGAATTACAATGTTACTGCACTAATTACTTTTAGGGAATATAAAAGATACACAGATAATTAGCTGATTATGTAAGTGAACAGTATGACCTGGTGATTTATTTTAGGAATGTGAAACGGCTAGACTCATCAGAGAAATAGACAAACTAAAGGAAGATATCAACTCTCATATCATTAAAGTAAAGTGGGCCCAAAACAAATTAAAAGCTGAAATGGATTTACATAAGGTGAGTACATGTAATGTAGTGGAATAATAATTAGAATTAAAGAGCAAATACTTTTAACAGTTAATGGGGCATGGAGCTTCCTTTAGTGACTCCTACAGGGTAACTTCTGAGACAGTTTCTTGCTAAATTGCTCCAGCTGGGCTCAAACTTGTGATTCTCCTGCTTTGGCCTCCTAAAGTGCTTTTATTACAGGTATGCCCAACATGCCTGATAGCTTGCCTGTTTTTATATATATAATTCCATTGATACTGTGCTAGCAAATATCATTTTAATAAAGATTAACATAATGAAAATAATTCATTATTATAAAAGCTATAACTAATGCCATAAATTTAAATAATAACTGGGCTGGTATTTGAGCTAGTAAAAATTTATAGTTGATAAAATACAAAGCAAAACAATAGCTCTGAAATGTGACTTAAACAGAAGAGAATGTTATTAAAATACATCAGTTTCCAGGTTTTCAAAAGTAATCTTTTTTTTTGTTTTGTTTTGTTTTGTTTTTTGGCGCTGGGGATTGAACTCGGGTCCTTGTGCTTGCAAGGCAAGCACTTTAACCACTGAGCTAAATCCCCAGCTTCAAAAGTAATCTTAATGATATTATTGAAAACCATAATTTTGAATTACCACATTAACTTCAAATCAGTAGAATTGATAACCTTTGGATATTTATATATTTTAGCAGAGAAAACTGTAGAAAGAATAATATATACGTATGTATATATGTATATGTATATATATGTATGTGTATATATATGTACATATATTTCATTTTATTTTTTTGAGACCCTGTCCTTGAACGTACTGTGTAGCCCAGGCTGGCCTCGAATTTGAGGAGATCCTCCTGCGTAAGCCTCCCAAGTGCTGGGATTGCAGGTGTGTGCCACCACGCCTGGCTGAGTAGGCTATACAGTGGTCAGAGATAGGATAGAGAACAGTGAATTCCCCTCAAGTCTGAAGTGAACTAACTGCTGATCACTGTGTGAGGAGACTATAAGGCAGGGGTTGGGGATTTAGCTCAAGTGGTAGAGCACTTGCTTAGCAAGCGCAAGGCCCTGAGTTTGATCTCCAGCACCAAAAAAAAAGAGAAAACTATAAGGCAGATAAAGAAGTGCCAGAAAAGAGTAAGGCAATAATCTCTCGAACTCAACAGGACTGTCACATTTAGTTTTCCTTTACTTTGGGTACAGAATGAGGAATTAAATTCTAAATCCATATGGACGGTAATGATTTTTAACTTCCTGAGTTACTTTAAGACCTGAATATACTTGTATTGTTAAAATCTGTGGCACTTTCATTACCTGCATCTACAGTCTTAAGATTCCGAAACCTACTGGAATAGTAGCATTGAAGAGTGGGAAACTTTAGATATGTGAGCCCTGCATGTTCAAAGAATGGATGATAAGACATTCTTAATGACAGCTCTGAGGTCAGATGAAACCAGATACTCTGTAAGAAGATTAGAGAGGTAGATTAAGGCTGATTTCTATAAGGTTACATGGTGTGGATTGCTAAAATGTGAAAATAACAAACAGTATTGACCTGATATACAGAAACTGCATATTTACCAGTTCCTTTTAAGTAAAGGCATTTATTAACCAGCAAGCACTTATGTACACAGCATTGTAGTAGGTATTAGGAGGATATAAAAGCCATGGAAGACAAAATCATTGCTTTTTAAGAGTATCTTGGAGAGGCCCCCTGCTTATCTATTTTTTGTGTTTATCTAGTAAATGTAAAAGGAGTCTCTGGGTCAGAGGATACAAGATTTAATAATGATCTGTGTAGTCTGAGCTACCCCTTAAGAGGTACACAGAGACCTGAGACTCTTAGTCAATTTTTTTCTAGGTTCCCTTTCCAGTTTCTTGGTTCTACGCACCAAGTCTTAGGTCTGGGTACCAGATTCCTGTAGGTTACTGGATCCATTATGAACATTAGCCTCTGTTAATGGCATGTTACCAAACAGAAGCCTTGACTAGGTAGACTGGACACCCAGATCAGTACATCAAGCAATAGAAGTTGTTCCCTCCCCTTAAAACTTCTTCGGGGACTTAACTAAAATTATTTTTAATACCTAGCTTCTAAAAACAAAAGCCTTTTATTTTGAATGTAATGAATAAAGAAAAACTTCCTCCTGATGGTTGTGTACCTCACTGCTATGTTGTCACCTTCCTGGTCTCACAGAGGATGATCTTAAGAGAAGCATGGGATATGGCTGAGGTACTGAGGGTTGTTGAGCTGCATGGTTTGGAGTGTTAGGTACCTGCCAGATTTTCTCGAGAGAAAGCTGAAGTGTGGAGTCCAGGGTGTCAAGGCCAGCAGAGACTGTGATATACCTGTGTTGCAGACCTAATATGTGGTCTGTTGGTATATTTATGAAGCATTCCCTCCACTAGGTCTCCTAGAGCAAGGCTCTGCTCTTCACCGTGCTTTTCTCTTGAAGTTAATGTGTTATCAGTAACAGTTTCATTCTTAAACGGTTTGGCTTCTCATTAGACCCACTAATTAGAAGCTAGAATATATTTTAAATTAGCCTTTTCATTTTATCCTACTTAACTATATTCTGTGTTCTGTTCTATAATCATTCTGTCCTACAGCTATGTTCTGTTGAATATACTGTGTTGCATTATGAATAACATCCTGCCACCTTAAAAAACTAAAAAACAAAAATTGAAAAAAAAATATTTGTATTGAAGTCTTCAGACTCAAGACAACAGATAGCTTGAATGAGGGAGAAAAGTGCGATATCATGCCAGAAGATTTCCAGGCTACAGCACAAGGAGAGGAGTCTGAACAGAGCCCAGCAGTGTCTCTGAATTAAGGAGCCAGCGTTCAAAGTACACAGGGCCTGCAGTGTCAGAGAAGAGAAAGGAATGGGATTTCCGTCCCTTCCAGGCTACTCCTCTCACTCTCTCTGCTTCCTGTCTGCCATGCCCCTGTGCTGTGCCTTCCTGTCTTGAAGCCAACTGATGAGGGGCTGCAGTCTCTACAAACTGTGAGCCAAAATAAACCTCTCCTCATTTAAGTTATAGGTGTCAGGTATTGTGTCTCAATGACAAGGAAAGTAACTAGGACAGTTTTCTTACACAATTATTTCTCTAGAACATAGAACGGTGCCTGATGCATAATAGGTGTTCAGTTAATATAGAATGATCAAATGAAACACACAGTACTGTGGCCTAAACACATTTAATGTGATTCTTTTATTTGAGTAGATGAAATAAATACCTAACATGTACGAAGCTCTCTTTTAGTTATTCACATTTAAAAGATAACCAAAAATTGTTTATATTTCAAAAGTGATAGAGTTTTAATATGGGTGCATTTATTATTAAAGACTAACAACTCAAAGTATATAGCTAAGTACTTAACTCTGTTAGATTTTGTCTCAGTTACTTTCTTATCGCTTAGATGAAATTCCCAACAACCAAAGCTTAAAGGAGGGTTTAGTTTTGGTTCACAGTTTCAGAAGTTTCAGTCCATGTTCAGCAGCCTAAACACAGAAACAGGGTAGCAGAGAGCCATAGTGGAGGAAAGCTGTTCACATCCTAGACTCTAGGAAGCAGGGTGGGAGGAGCTGGGGAGGGCGATAGCCACTTTCAGATCATGCTCCCTGCGACCCTCCCCTTCCAACAGCCCCGCCTCTGAGCGCATGAGGCTCTTAGGGGACATCTAGAGATAAACCATAATTGATGTATTTTTAAATGACATAAGCAATACGTGGAGCCTAGCTGTAATTTTTTTTTTTCTTTTTTTTGGTGGTGCCGGGGATCGAACTCAGGGCCTTCTGCTTGCAAGGCAAGCATTCTAATCACTGAGCTAAATCCCCAGCCCCGCCTAGCTGTAATTTAGATGGTTCAAGAAATGAAAGGCATTCCAAGTAAAAAAGCAAGAATAAAGGGAAATGATTATTTGGTGGTTGGAGAGAACAACCTAGGCTGAGCAGGTTTATATTAATTCAGCAAATCAATCACTAAGCTCATTGCTGTCCAGAAGACACATACTAACCACGACCCTGGGCGCTCTCTGAGAGGTGCTCCAGGCTAAGGGCTGTGTCTGGGAATCTTCAGAGAGGAGGAGCCCATCGAGGAGTGATAAAGAATGAAGAAAGAGGAGAACAATGTTTTGCGATGGAAATAGAGGAAAGATGTTAGAGTCCGAGGTGGTCAGAACTAGAGAGGTAAGTTAAGATTAAAGAGAAAAAGTAATTGGATTTGATGGCAGTAATCCCTGCAAACCTTAAAAATTGCTATTTCAGGTGAGTGGTTGGGAATAGAAACCAGATTGCACATCAATCAATAAAAAGTCAGTTTTGAATAGATACCAAAGCCATGAGGCAAATGCTATTTTTTACGTTTATGCAAAGAACTGTTGACATTTTGCTCTTCTTTTTTTATTAGGTTAGCAACTTCTAGTAATTTGCTGAAAACTATCAAATTTAACTAATAATAATCAGTTAACTACAGATCATTTTAATTTTTTTGACAGAAAATTAAAATATTATTGCTAGAGTAGTAGTCAGCCCCTCAGTGCAGTGCCAGGTCGTGGATTTTTTCTGCTCTCCGGTTACCACCTACCATTCATCATTCACTGTAGCCAATTTTGGCTCTTTTTGTATGCAGGAAACCAAAGATAAACTCAAAGAAACAACAACAAAGTTAACACAAGCAAAGGAAGAAGCAGATCAGATACGACAAAACTGTCAGGATATGATAAAAACATATCAGGTATGCTTGGATTTTCAAATAGACTGGTAAAAATTATCGTATCAGTACTCTGATTTCATTCAATTTCTGTACCTGCAATATTTTAAGTGTATAGTGGGTATGATAAAACAGTTAAGTAAAATGCAGGTTATTTCCTTTGTTAAAGTATTTACAGCTTAAATGGATCTTAGAAAAGTTTTCAACCAAATAAAATTTCTAGAAGGATGAAGAGTGCAAGGAAATTTATAACTTCAAAAAAAAGAAGCTACTTCATTACATATCTTAAATATGCTATACTTGTTCATGCACAACTGACATTTAAATTTTTCAAAGCATCATTCAATTTTAAATATACAGGGTATATAGTTGATAGTACTTAATTGCAAACTTTTTTCACTCCTCAAAGTTTAAAACTTTAAAAATTTTCATACTTTTTAAATTTTTTCATTAGGAGTCAGAAGAAATTAAATCAAATGAACTTGATGCAAAGCTTAGAGTCACAAAAGGAGAACTCGAAAAACAAATGCAAGAAAAATCTGACCAGCTAGAGGTGAGTAGTGTTGCTCTTAGTATATCCTAGGTTATGCATTGAATGCAGAAAGAGTGGGTGTTGCCATTTGCTTTTAAGGTCCTTCAGAAGGAACATTTTAAAGATAGTTTAGTGCATTATGATTTGTGGTTTCCTTTACAGATGCATCATGCCAAAATAAAGGAACTAGAAGATCTGAAGAGGACATTTAAGGAGGGTATGGATGAGCTACGGACACTGAGAACAAAGGTAATAAAATCTTCAGTTGTAATTTTGAATTTACTCTGATTTTTAAAGTGGTAGGGAAAGGATGCTTATCTAGGAATTTAAAAGAACTCAGGAGTAAAATAGTGACTCCCTAGTAATATGATAGACTTTTGTTGAAATGAAAATGCTTTCCTTGTTAGTCCCTTTGAAGTGTTTGCAAAACATTCCTGTGTCATAGCAAATTTGCTGGATCTGTAACTTATCCTTGGGCCTTTGATCTAAAGACAGTCTTTTCAGCAAAACAATTGGAAAGGTAGTCGGACCTTAGAACCATAACTATCAGAAAATAATAGGAAGATTTTCTGTTTCTCCTGCATATGTTTAATAATCCTAGATGGATACAGTTTTAATTTCTAACAGTTAAATCTCCAGTATTTATTGTCTTTATTGTCAGAGTAATGTCCCTTCTGATATGAGGTATGTTATTACTGTATATCATTTATCTATTTGAAATGGCTTTCAAGTCACCACTTTGAATTTGAGATCACCTAATAATTTTTAGTGTTTTTCCATACATTGTCCTCTGTTCTCCATGTCAAGAATTTGAGGTGTGTAGGGAAGATATATCCTTTTTCCAGATGAGAAAATGGAAATTCAGTAAAAATGAAGTGACATGCTAGAACTCCTATGATTGAATCATAAAAAACCTGAAATTGAAATCTAAGACTCATAACTTCCCATTATATCTTCTTCATGTGAACCAGAACTGATAACATCCCATTATATCTTCTTCAAAAGAAATAATACTGCTTTAGAATTAAGTTTAGATTATGAATATGTAACCTCTATCTGAAATAGTTTATAAGGAACAAGAAGATACTGTTCATAGTTTAACTTGGTTATGATCATTTGATAGGCAAAGTGTCTAGAAGATGAACGATTAAGGACAGAAGATGAATTATCAAAATACAAGGAAATAATTAATCGCCAGAAAGCTGAAATTCAGAATTTATTGGACAGAGTGAAAATTGCAGATCAAATACAAGAGCAGTTTCAAAGGTATAAAATAAGCATCCCCTGTTGTATTAACAAACAGGCTTTTTAAATTCTATCTCAAGATCTATTTTTTAAGTATAATTATTGCATTAAATAAGAACAGTTTTTACAGCTTTAAAATGTCTCTTCATATGAACTTCTCTGGATAATCTCTGTGCCCTCCTTCATGGCTTCTAAAAATCAAAGTTTATGTTCCCTAATCATTGGATGTAGTGATTTGTAAGACAGATTGGATTTATTTAATTTTTTTAATCCATACTTTAGCTTTCAAATTCTGTTACTTACCCACGGTGTGTACTTTTTCTTCTAAAAGGTGAATCTAGATCTGTTTGTAGATCTAGATTTTTGCGTGTGTGTAGTTTATCATGTCAGGAGCTGATGTTATTCTTCGGCTTCTCAGAATTCATTGAACTAAACTCCAGTCATGGCATTGCCTGGCAGAGCCTAGATTCAAGTTGAATTCAAATGTCTTCTTTTCTGCACCTTACTCATATTCAGGCTGCTGAGTATTGCTAAAAAAAATCCTCACCATTATTCAGATTTATGCTCCTATATATTTGTGGTCACCATATCCAACCAGGAATATTTTAATGTACTTCTAATCTTACCATGTGTCTTTGGTCAGTGCCTTTTACCCCATCTCCTGAGCCATTTCTTCAAAGCCTTACCACCCTCCTCAAATTGAGGTTTCCATTTACTTCTCTATTTGGTTCTCACAGGTGATGAATTCTTTACAGAAAAAATAGGGCCTGATTCATGATAGTTCTCCGAACTTCTTGTTCTCATTCTTTTGAATTGACTACATCTGCAACAGTTGTAGATGTTGCTTCTGTTTTCATGGAAGAAATGTTCGTTCTCCTCTCTGAATTGAATTATTCTACTTCTGTGAATCCCTTGGTCTTCTGCCCTCTCTGGGTCTTTCTTGATTATTCCATCTTTACTCTTTGCCTTAAATTTCTCTGCTGATTTTCCTTTTCTTTCTACATTTAAATATGATTATATGTTTAAAAGGTCAAAATTCATATGACCATTCCCTACCAGTTTGTTTTTCTCCTTTGCTTCACAATTGGACTTCTTTATAGAATCATCTGTACTCATTACTTCTTTACTTCCTGTATTCCGTTTCTATTTAATTCTAGCTTCTACCTCAACATACCATTAAAAACTGATACTTTTTTATATAGCAGACACAGCTCAGACTCAGCTTCCCTTGAATTTTCAGTATTTATTTTTAAAGAGACTTGAGATTTATGAGAGGTAGATACAGGATCCACTCCAGGATGGAGTGCTGGTGCTCAGAGAAATGAGGCATGATACAGTTGGGAACTGGGGATCTTTTATGTGATTTGGGTGGTGAGAGTCTGTATAATTGGATAATCTATAGTCTTGGTCTTGTCTAATGGGTAGGAGAGTGTGGCCCACCCAAAATGAGATAATATGGGAAATCCCAAATGAATGGTCCCTTCATGGGTGAAAGAGGGTCATTTGCAAATAAAAAGGGAATGGGTAAACCCATTCTTAGGTGCGAGGGAGTTGCCCAGGTTTGCTATGTTTTGGGAGAAGAAAGGGGAAGAAAAAAGTTGGACATGTGTCCTCAAGCTGAAGTTTCTTTCTTAAAAGTACAAATTCTAAAATTGATTTCCTTGTCTTCTTCCTACCTAGTTTTATTTCTTCTACCTCTGAGACTTTGGTCCCATATATTCTTAAGGGGCTGCAGAAGGTGGTCTGAGGGTCCATCTTCATGTAACTGCTTCAGGCTGAAGAAGGATGTTGACCCTGTCTAGCCAGGGACTGATCTAAAGGAGACATATGAATAATGGGTTCCATCTTTGAAGAACCAGCATTTTTCGGTAGCCTGAAAGAGGCCAAGGACATATGAGACATTAGCTCACAATAATAATAAATCATGCAACAGAAAAGAATTCCTGTGCACAGTATCATAGCCAGAAAAATGACAATTGTGTCCCACCAAGTTGTTCCAGGGAACCAGGATGCTAGCCAGTCATTAAAGCTTGTGGCAGAGTCTAACATTGCATTGATTTGTGAATGTAGATCACGTAGTGCAGAGGACACATTTGCAGAGGTGTCAGGAATATACACGCAACATTCTGTTTTGATAATGGTACAGGTTTCTCCTTGTCTTGCTGTTAGAATATTTAGGGTCATTTGGTTTTGTAGAACGACTTTTTTTACATGTTTACATTGAATTTAATAGTGAAATACCCTGTTTGTGTATAATTAGTAAGAGTTTCAGTGTGCCATATTACATTCTCAAGTCCAGTTTGGGGAATAAAGATAGTGACCGGATGATCCTACCATTGATGCCTCAAGACTGAGAGGTTAGCTGGTTGATCTGTGGTTTTAACCAGGTGCCCTTGGACCCATGGTACTCTAATGTTCATCTTCCTTTCCAGGCAACCAAGGTTCATAGGTTTGTACTACAGAGCCACTAGGTCCTATTTGGTGCTGGCCATCTTATTCCAGCTCTTTTTTTTTTTTTTTTTTTTTTGTGGTGCCGGGGATCGAACTCAGGCTCTTGTGCTTGCAAGGCAAGCACTCTAATCACTGAGCTAAATCCCCAGCCCCCTTATTCCAGCTCTTGCCCTTCAGTCAGTAGCAAACAAATCGGGTGTCTCTTAACCAAATAGTATGATTATAGCCTTGGATGCTCCACCTATCATAAGTATGTTTTTTGGTCCCAACAAAGGAGTGCTAGTTGGCTGAGTTATCCCCTTTTTATATTTAGCCAAGCTTTTGATTTAATATTGCTGTTACTCCTTATAATTTTGGTTATATTTTCCTTTTGGGTATTAAAGACCAAGTCCAAATGAGACCTGTGTTAATCAAAATCTTGCTGTATGCATATATCAAGGTCAGTTCAGGCTCCTCAGGCCTTATTTTGAGGCCATGGGTAGAGCCCTTCTAGTTTTTCCTCTGCCAGTTGTGTCCTCTACCAGGATGGGTCACTGTCTTTGGTAGACCACATGGCCTCCCTTGGAAGCATATTCTCATGGATCTGTCCCTCCTTTTAGCACAGTGCATGCTGCCTGACTTCTGTCCTCTGGGGTCCATCAGTCTCCCTGCTGTGGAGATTGGTTGATAACACAAATGTTGTAGGATCTTACATAGAGAGGTCTCCAGATGTCATAGGCCTCTGTTGACCTTGGAAGGCCAGGGCCAAAATACTGGCTATCTTCTTAGCCCAGTTACCGTTCTAATTTTGGTCTCTAGGCCTTAGTTCTTAGACACCCAGAAGTTCAGTTAGTATTAAAGTGGGAGCAGTAAGTTTAACTAATATTCTAATATCATCTGGATATATAATCTCTCTTTGACATATAGCCAGAGAACTGCTATTTTTTTTAACCAATCATGGCTATCTTAGATGTCAAATTCCTGTAGAATGTTAACAGATAATAGTTATAATGTTTTGCTAGGAAAATTTAAAATCAAGAACAAACTAGCTAGCATCTTAGCATAACAGTTATGCTGGCATTATCATACTAGAACTATTAGGTCTTTGGTGTTTTGAGACGGGCTCGTTATATAGTTAAGGCTGATCTAGAACTCAACATGTAGTTCAGGCCTTAAACTTGAGGCAGTCCCCTTGCCTCAGCCTTCCCAAGTGCTGGGATTACAGGCATGTGCCACCATGCCCAGCTGAATTTTCAGTTGTGGTTTTTTTTTTTAAACACCCCTGAACTTGCCTCTCTTGATTCGTTCTGTTCCTTTGGTTTTGTTTTCACCAGGCTCTCCTGATGTTCTCTCCACTTTTCCGGCCACTCTTCCCCATTAGTGAACTTCTCTTTCTGTCAGCCCTCTTTTATTTGAATTTTATCATCCCCCTGAGTAATGCCAGTTATTCTCCTAGTATGCTGCAGGTCCTTTGAGTCATTGCCTTCGTTATTTTTGCTTAGTTTCAAGCATACCATCACCAAAAACACTTCAAACTTCAGCATGTCCAAAACTGATTCCTTTCTCCTCCCCAGAAATATGCTTTTCTCTCATGTTCCTGGCATGAGTGATGAGTATAACTTCTGTGTGACTATCTAACACAGGAATCTGTGGGCCATCCTTGGTTCTTTTCTCCTTCCTCTCACGTACAAACCAGTTACAGAGTGTTAGTGATATCAACTCTAAATTATCCACATCCGTTCACTTTTCTCATCCCCACCACTACTACCATAGTCCAAGTCACTGTCAGCTCTTATCTGGAAAACTGCCACAGCTCATAAACTGGTTTTTCTCCTTGCTTTAATCTCTAAGCCATTTTCTACGCTATTGTTGGCATAATATTTTTAAAAAGGACATTTTCTCAAAACCTTTTAGTGATTTCCCATTTCCTCAAAGATTGCCTCGTGAATTCAAATGTCTTAGCATGACCTTTAGATTAATGACCAGTCTCTGTCTTCTTTTATTCTTCTCCCTTCTTACTTCTTGTGTTTTGGTTAAAAGATGTTTATGGATTGTGGCAAGCCTTAGGTTAAGTGCTTGTTATCTAGTACGGTCCTTATTATCATCAATACAGAAGTCTGTTAGTACCAACAAAAAGTTCTCTTCTTATTCCCTTCCTAGTTTGAGCATATACCATTCCCTCTACCTTACTTTTCCACCAAATTATGGCACATGGGCCTAATCTAGCCTATCACCTCTTTTTGTAAGTATTTTGGAACATAGCCATACTCGTTCTTGTATTGTCCACGGCTGCTTTCGTATTGCAGTAGCAAAGTGGAGCTGTTGCAAGAGGATCCATATGGTCCAGAAGCCTAACTTATTTACTGTCTGGCATTTTATAGGAAAACTTTATGCCATCTACTTTCAAGCATTAATTTGAGCATCATTTATACAAGTTTAGGAGACCTGCACGTTTTTATCATCAAAAATGTTTTATCATACTCACAGTTTTTACACTTGATTAAAAGCTCTTTGCAAGCAGGGGTTAATGTGCATTGGCCTTGCTTACTTAATATTCCTGAGTCTTAGTTCTAATTATATAGTAGGCATTCGTAAATACTTCAATAAATGAATAAAAGTACCTTTAGAAAACATTTTACTCAATGAAAAATCCAAAACCATTAATGTCTTTTAGTAGTTTAATTTTTCTTAAATATAAACTTCTCTTTTAGAGGTAAACAAGAAATTGAGAATTTAAAGGAAGAAGTGGAAAGTCTTAATTCTTTGATTAATGACCTGCAAAAAGACATCGAAGGCAGTAGGAAAAGAGAATCTGAGCTACTGCTGTTCACAGAAAAACTCACTAGTAAGAATGCACAGCTTCAGTCTGAATCCAATTCTTTGCAGTCCCAACTTGATAAGCTTTCTTGTAGTGAAAGTCAGCTACAAAGTCACTGTGAACAAATGAAACAAACAAACATTAATTTGGTAAGTATAAATGTCTATTTAACTCTTAAAACAACACAGCAAGAAGCATAGATTAAATTTCCCTAACAGCATAAAAGTATAGTTAAAATTAATTTAAGCTCCTTTCTGTTGGTACTTTCTGATAATTTCAGATGCTGTAAAAATTTTAGTTTTTCCTTTTAACTGCTATAATTAACTAAAATTTCTCCCTGAAATGATAAAGAAGAATATTTCGCTTTTAAAAACAAAAACACAATGGTTTCTGTTGTTCCTAACTGGAATCATTACTTTTTTTAAGGTAGTAATTTAAATATGTAGATTTTTTAAATAATTTAAGACTGGGGATTTACCTCAGTGGTTAGTGTGCTTGCCTAGCAAGTGCAGGACCCTGAGTTTGATCCCTGGCACCAGAAAAAAAAAAAAATAGTTCAAGTTATGCATGTCTTCAGATTACTTGTAAAAAATAATTTGTCGTTAAAACTCCAAAAGTTCAGAGCCTCGTATTGCATGTTGTTTTGCATATGTAGTATGGCAAACCCATGAATAGTTCCCCCTGCCTTGCTATGTGAGGATTTGGAAGAGCTCAGTAAACAAAACCTGATGAGAAGTAATAGATGAATCTCAGCTCTCAAGGACTTTATATTTTTAAAGTTTTAAACTGTGAGCAATAATCAAACATTAAAATTGGTGTTTTTTATCTTACTTAATATTCAGGAAAGTAGATTGCTAAAAGAGGAAGAACTGCGAAAAGAGGAAGTCCAGACTCTACAAACTGAACTCACTTGTAGACAAACAGAAGTTAAAGCACTGAGTATCCAGGTAGAAGAATTGAAAGATGAGCTGGTAACTCAAAGACGTAAGCAAGCCTCTAATATCAAGGATCTTACCAAACAACTTCAGCAAGGTATAAAATTCTTTCACTTAGACCTTGAATGTGTTTGTTCTTTTAATCACTAAAAATTTTTATTGAGAGCAATACATTTTACTTCAGGTTCTAATCAAATTGAATACAGACATGTGTTCCTTTTAATGTATTGATTTTCATAGACCAAACTGCTAACCTTGCATGCAATTCCATAAATTGCTGTCTTCTGTTCTAAAAGGCATTTTTACCCAATTTATGTGTGTTTCTTTATAAACTTTAAACGTGTTATTCTATTTTGTATATTAGAAAACGTAAGAAAAATAGAAATTTAGAAACAGACATAGTGGCACACACCTGTGATCCCAGCACTTTTGGAGGAAGATACCAAGTTCAAGCCAGCTCGGGCAACTTAGTGACCTACTGAGACTCTGTCTCAAAATAAAGAATGAAAAAAGGGCTGGGGATGTATCTCAGTGCAAAGGCCCTGAGTTCAATTCCCCCACACTACCCCCTCTCAAAAAAAGAAAGCAAAAATTTAATTTTAAACGATCTGTCTTTAAATGTAAGTATTAGTGTGCATTCTAATATTTTCTTGGTACACATACTTGGGAATTGATGTGCACTGGGGTACCTGGCCCCACTTTGCATACCTCTGACATGGAGATCATTGAGACCTAATCCTTCACCTAGTTCTCAGGAAATAGACCCACAGAGGTTAGATTACCTGAACACAACAGTTGACATGTAGGATTAGAACCCACGTTTCTTTCATTTAAAAATTCACGAGTGTTTGTGCTATTGATGCTTGGGATACAAAGATGAATAAGACATAAATTCCAACTTTCCATTCTCTACTACTCTCTACTGCTTTTTTTGTGTTAAAATATGGTGATGCATGGTGATATAAAATACTTAGCATTATTCAATATGCGTGTATTCAGCTATTTGCTGTAAGATCTCGGTTTGTTTTTATATATGAATATAATTGAAGGGAAATTTAGGAGAAATTTCTGAAACTAGAAGGATCTTCTAAATCTTTCTTTTTCCTGTAGCACGAAGAAAATTAGATCAGGTTGAGAATGGAAGCTGTGATAAAGAAGTTAGCAGCATGGGAAGTCGTTCTAGTTCATCAGGTAAAAGCTTTGGTGGTTATTTAGTGATTATAAAAATAAATAGCATTTTTGGTTTTAGGAAAATATCGGGGCCGGGGCTGGTGGCACACCCCTGTAATCCCAGCACTCGAGTGGCAGAGGCAGGAGGATCACCCCAAGTTTGAGGCCAGCCTGGGCTACATAGTGAGTTCAAGGCCAGCCTGAGCTACATAGCCAGACCCTGTCTGAAAAAACAAAACAAGAAAGTATTGATATACTTTGTTTAAGTATAAAAATAGGAGTTGTATATGATTATATTGTAAAAATGTTTCTGATAAAGTGTTTAAGTTCTAATCATTATACAAGAGTCCAGGTTTGTCATGGGCTTCTGTATGATGTCTCTCCACCTCCTTTTTTTTTTTTTTCCTGCATCTCTATTGTTCTACATAATAGCTTCTTTTTTTAATATCTAAAATTCAGATTTGTATCCATCCAGAGAGTTTCGGTATAGTATGGACCCTGTTTTTCTTTTATATCTTAATACCTAAGACGTAATGAAATGGTCATCATTACATAGTATTAGATTTTTGTATATATAGTCGTCCCTCAGTATCTTCAGGAGCTTGGTTCTAGGACTCTGTCTCCAGACCAGCATTCTCAGATACTCAAATATTTGCTGTAAAGTGCTGTAGTATTTGCATGTAGCCTGTATACACCCTTCTGTGCACTTCTAATCATCTCTAGGTTGCTTAGAGTGTCTAATGCAATGTGAATGCTGTGTAGCAGTTGTTACACTGTACTGCCTAGGGAGTAATAGCGAGGAAGACGCCTGTGCGTGTTAAGTACGGGCACTTTGTTTTAGCATTTTTGATCTGTGGTTGGCTGAATCCAATGAGGGACAGCTGAGTAGACACGTGCTATGAAGCCCCACACTGTACCTTCTCTAAAGGCTATACATTAGGGGGCAAAACAGCTATTACAGTAGTGGAAAACGTATAATAGAAAGCACCGCTTTGAAATTACTGCTGTGTCTTAAGATCCCAGCTCTGCCATTTATTAATTGCATGATGTTGAATAAAGTATATTTCTCATCTTTATAAAATGAGGTTTTACTACACTTGATCTTAGCCAAAAGGCCAGGCAGTGGTTAAAATGTGGTTTTAAGGAAAGCTTGCTGGGTAAAGAGAAACAAAAATTCTTCTCACTGATGTTGCTAATACAAGAGTTTACGCTTCCTTAGGGCTTACTGTATGCACAATTCTAAGTGCTTTAATACATTAATTCATCCATATGAGTATAACAGTCATACATGATAAATAATACTGCTTTTCCCATTCCAAGATGAAGCAACCAATAGGCTGAGAGTTAAATGATTTGCCCACAAATTGCAAAGTCACAAAGCTTAATAAGTGGAGTAGCAAGATTTGAACATATGCAGGCTTACTCCAGAACTTAACCCACTATATTTTAGCCTCTTTTTTTTTCTCTCATACTACTTACATTCCTGCCTTTCTCCCATAATTTTTTCTGTGTTCTTTTTTTTGTTTGTTTGTTTTGTTTTTGTGGTGCCGGGGATCGAACTCAGGTCCTTGTGCTTACAAGGCAAGCACTCTAATCACTGAGCTAAATCCCCAGCCCCCCCCCCTTTTTTTTTCCCTGCGTTCTTAATACGGTCACACCTTGGTACTCATCAGCTTCAAAACATGTCAAACCCAGTACTTGTCCCATTTTGATGGAAAAAAATGTTAGCACTGCTTCCGCCTCAGGGTAGCTCTCGAACAGTGTAGAACCTCCACATATTCTTCATTACATCATGTACTTTTTTGTATTTTAAGTCCTAGCCGTGGGTTGCAAAAAAAATTGTGATACCACTAAAGCTAGAAGACTTATATTAGCAAAAGGCCAATATTAGCCCAGTAAAATGTGAAAGTTTGTCACGAGTTATTTCTAATTACATTATTTCTTATGGAAAGAATCCCTTTGGTACTCATCATGAGTTCCAAAAGAATTAGTACCAAGGTGTGACCTTTCCTTTAAATTTGATCTCACTTACATTTGTTATTCTGACTTTGTTTCTCTATTGCCATGTCTCATCTCTTACATCATTTAATCCAGTATCATTTTCAAATAGTCACTGTAACCAAGTTGGACACAGAACATACATGGGACATACCACAGGTCATTAATGGTCTGAGTTCTAGTTTCTGAATATACTGATGATAAAGTACAAAAGGTTCTCTGTTATGTCTCTTGGGTATAGGACGAGAGATGACTCTAGATTACATATAATACCGAAATTTTTTTTTTTAATTTTCTTTCTTTCCTCCCCTCTCTTCTTCACTTCGTTTCTCCTTTCTTCCCCTCCCCTCCCTTTCCTTCCCTTCTCTTCCTTCTCATCTCTTCTCGCCTCTTCTCTCTCAGGTTCCCTTAATGCTCGAAGCAGTACAGAAGATCGCTCTCCAGAAAATACTGGGTCATCAGTGGCTGTGGATAACTTCCCAGAAGTAGACAAGGCCATGTTGATTGAGAGGATAGTTAGGTTGCAGAAAGCACATGCCCGGAAAAATGAAAAGATAGAATTTATGGAGGACCACATCAAACAGTTGGTGGAAGAAATTAGGAAAAAAACAAAGTATGTATTATAGTAGCATAATCTGTGTTTAAAATACTGTTTTTCATGTGGTAAAGTTAATATTTTCAAAATTAATCATACCAAGAGTCTATCTTTCAAACAGTAATTTTTCTGGTTTTTTTGTACATGGGGTCTTATGTTGTCTGGGTTAGCTTCAACCTCCTCCTGCCTTAACCTCCCAAGTAGCTGGGACTATAAGCACATGCCACCTTGCCCAGTTTATTAATTTTTATAGTCACTCAGTTCCCAGCCTTTTATGATCACCTATTGTATTCTGTGTTTTGAGAATACAGAGATAAAAGAAAACACAGTTCTTTCCTTTAATGTGATACAGAGTTCAGAATGTACTAATTTTTTATATAATAAAATAATTTGGAATTTTAAAATGATAGTGCTTTACTTAGTTTTTTATTTTGATAACTGAGTCTGAAGGATATGGGGTTTAGGCTTTTTTCTTGTTGGGCTGGACATAATAGGATAGTTAATTGGGCACATACAGTACAAGACCCTGTGCCTGTGTCTTATAGCATTATCTCATTGATTCCTTGCAACTGTTCAGTAAGAAAGTGAGTTCTCACTGGGGCTCAGGTCCAATCACTGAGTCAGCCAGGGTTGCCCTTTATAAGGACAGAGACCTGGAACTGGAGATCCAAACCCAGCTCTGACTGACTCCAGGGCTTGTACTATGGCCAATTCCTCTCACAAATACCATATTAATTTGAATAAGAATTGTTAGTTTTGTATTACAGGCCTTTTCCTAAGCCTCTTTAATTTGTATTCTTAAATAATTTTAGACTTACAGAAAAGTGTGTCTTTGACTTTTTAAAGAAAAATAAGTAGCCAAGTGTGGTGGCTCATGCCTGTAATCCCAGCACTCAGGAGGCTGAGGCAGGAGGATCTCAAGTTCAAGCCCAGCCTGAGCTACTAGTGAGTTCAAGGCCAGCCTGGACTTACATAGTGAGATTCTGTCTCAAAAAGCATAGATGATGGTTGGGGATTTAGCTCAGATGTAGAGTGCCTAGCAAGCCCACGGCCCTGAGTTCAATCCCCACACTCAAAAAAAAAACCAAAAGCAAAAAACGTAGATGATAGGTATGTAGGTGGTAGGTAGATAGCTATATTTAATAATAGGAAAATAGAAAATATTAACAAAAATCAAGAGAAATATAAAGAGAGAAAGAAATAGAAAAGCACTGTTTATGTATCTTTCATTTAAATACTATGATAGGACAAGTGGGATAGTTCAAGCAAACATTTGTTTAAGACAAATTATTTTCTAATATAGTTTTATAGGTGTTTAATATAGCTTTATAGGTGTTTCTTTCATGGTTACGATTCTTGCAAATTCCAGTATTTGTGATTCTGCAGATACACGATTGTGTCATTTTGTTTTGCAGAATAATTCAGAGTTATATTTTACGAGAAGAATCGGGCACTCTTTCTTCAGAGGCATCTGATTTTAACAAAGTCCATTTAAGTAGGCGAGGTGGCATTATGGCATCTTTATATACATCCCATCCTGCTGATACTGGATTAACACTGGAACTGTCTTTGGAAATCAACCGAAAATTACAGGCTGTTTTGGAGGACACGTTACTAAAAAATATTACTTTGAAGGTATTTGTATTCACTTATCAGTAGGTAAATGTGGTAAATGGTGCCTCTCTTATAGTCTCATCTAGTGCTTAGGCTAATTCTGTTACGCAAGATTGTCCTGCCCAGAGACAAAATTTTAGTGTTTTTCTTTTGAAAAATACAATTTTTAAAATTAAATCATTTTAGTTATGATATAAACACTAAGGTGAGTTGTTTACTTTGGATGGATGGCCTTTGGCATACATTATAATTGTAGTTAATTGCTGAAATACAATTTTTTAAGATTGTAGCATTTTAATGTATTTTGCTGCTTTTATTTTTTGCAGCTATTATCTGATCCAACTATTCTATTTTTGCTGTGTATGGAACTTGACAGTAATGAATTTTAGTTCTATGCACTGAAACTTTTCATAGTTGCAGTAAAAAGATTAAATATTAGTTTGAAACGGACAGGCCTCCTTTAACAAAAACATCAGTGTAGTTTAGCTCAGCATTTACGACAAATCATCACTCTTTCAGTTTCAAAATCAGACAAAAAATAGTTCAAGCTGAATCATTTATTGTACTTAGTTCTCTTTTTCTCTTTTTTCTCTAATTTATTGAAGGAAAACCTACAAACACTTGGAACAGAAATAGAACGTCTTATTAAACACCAGCATGAACTAGAACAAAGGATGAAGAAAACCTAATCAAAGAGGCAAAAGCCACATGGGAGCAGGTGCCACTAACCAGTATTGTTGGAAACATCCCTGCTTTGTGTGTCATCTAGTCAAAAATTTGTTTTGCTTCATCTGTATAAAAACGTATCCTTTTACAAATGGATGCGTCACTGTGTATACTATAAGAGCGTAGGCCTTCATGAAATTTGTTTTTATATGGTTGCAGTACAACGGCCTGTCATTGAATCTAAACAGCATATGAAGTGCTGAACATTGATTGCTGTAAGGGCTTTAAAAACCCCTTCTCCATATTTCTTCTCTTTAAAATATATAATGTCAGTAATGATTCATCTTCTTAAAAATATGCATGAAAAGACATATTAGTCATTTAGTAATTCACTATTTCTGTAACACCAAGAAAACTCCAGAAATGATAAGAACTTCTGTGTTCTGACCTGGGCATGGGGACATGCCTGTAGTCCCAGTCACTCAGGAGGCTGAGGTATGATGATCATTTGAGCCCAGGAGTTCAGGGCCAGGCTGGGTAACACAGAGAAATCTTACCCAAAACAAAAAATTTTAAAACTCCACATTTTTTGTCTTTCAACACTCCAGTATAACATATGGTCATGTTTGAGAGATACATTTAAGTACTTAAATCTTTCAGTTTTGATTTTAATGAAAACTGAACTTAATAGGAAAGGCAGCTGTTGGTAACTAGCAATGATTAGGTATTGTATGACTTTGTCAGTTTTCTGTCTCTGTCTTACATTTTTTTCAGGTTTGGATCGTTTGAGTTAATCATTGAATTTTAAAAATCTTTAGTTTCTTAAAAATACTATTTTCAGTAATATACTCACTTAAAAATTCCTATGGACTTTAGTTCTGTTTTTAAAATGTGAAGTAGAGCCAGTCATTAGAATGGGAGATGAATAATTCTTGGAAATGGAAATATTAGCTTTACTGACATTTATGAAGATAAAAATAATAGTGCTTAAGATATTTATGAAGAACCAGTTTCCGAAGAGAAAACAGCATATGGCACTGTTAACAGTTCATTTGAGCATCATTCTTCACTGTTGACAGTTAATTACATATTACAGTGAAGTGACTATATATCTATCCCAAATGTGGTATTTAGTATATTTATTTGTAATATAATTATATGTCTAGAACCAAGGGAATTTTAGAGCCTAATTTTTGCACCACCTTGGATTTCTACCATATTTATTTAAGATGTACACTTAAATCTTGGCATAGTATCAATATTTGCTATTGAATTTTTCTCACCTTTTATAATTTCTCACGTATCATATGTTCTTTCACATTGCATTATATCCAGATCATTTGTGTAGGATACTTGGCTCATATGCAGATGTTGCAGCAAGCCTCGTTTCTGTTTTAGATTGCGCCCCCCCCCATTAAAAGAGGTTAGCTTTGAGTGAAGCCTTTAAAGAATTGTGTAGGCTCTTAAATTGGGCTCATGGTGGCATTGTCCTTTTAATGTGTTTTAACATTTTTTTTTAAATCAACCTAACACTGTTTAAAAAGATAATTTACTAGGGCAGGGGATTTAGCTCAGTGGTTAGAGTGCTTGCCTAGGAAGCACAAGGCCCTGAGTTTGATCCCCAGCAGGGGAAAAAAAAAAAAAAAAGATAATGTACTAATACTAGATGACTCTATTTAGTGTTTTTTTCTGTGTATTAAGTTATATGTTGTCATCCAAAAACAAATCTTTTTAGAGTGAAAATACACATTCACAGATGTTTCATTTTTGAAATAGATGTAAAAAGTACTAATTTTTTAATGTGTCTTGCTTTTTTACTAATAATTTATCAAAATAAACAAGAGGGTAAGTGCAATAAAATCTGAAATATTTTCCCATTTGTTTCTAGACATACAGTTGAAACTCCAGAAGTCTACTAGAGTAAGAAACATACTAAACCTTACAGATTTATAAACTAATTTTTTTCTCCGAGGCACAAAATATATAATTGAGCCCAAACAGTGATCAAATCCATTATGTCCTATGTCTGTATGCTTCTAAAAATACATGCACTTATTACAGACAAAAAAGGAACATTCCAGTATTAATATTTTTGCCGTGATCTACTTGGAAAAGTTTAATGATAAAACAGTTTTAGAAGGAAGTTATTAAAAGCCATATTTTGACTGTATTACATTTTTCCACATAAATTTAAGAAACTAGAAAAGTTTTGAAGGAATGCTTTCTGTTTGCTCTTCAGTATCTACTGCATCATTTTGTATATAGATCAGGACTGAGCAAAATAATGTACAAAAATGTGCATCTGTCAGAGATACCTGTTTCTGTACTGACTCACAAACAGCTCTTGATCTAAGGATTTAGAGGGCCTTCAATGTTACTATGGTGAATATATGGAGAGAAAAATGGTATGACGGGGATAAACCTGAGACCTGTAGAGAAATTTGTTCAGTATGTTATTGTACACATCAAAGGCCATTTTCACTAGTCGCATTTCAGTGTCTTTGAGCAGGAAATGTTTTGCATATGTGTATATGTATATACTTCATAGGTTTTAATTTGAAAATGAGTATTTGCTGTGGCTCCCTTTTTTCCCATACAGCTTCAAACTTTAGTCTGTTAAAAGTTTTAAAAGGATTGAAATGGTGGGATTAGACTGAAGAATGAGTTTGAACTTTGACAATATTTTTTGTTTTTATTTTATATCTTTGTAACCATTTAAAGTGATTCAGTCAGGTTATGATCATGTTATTTATTTGCTTAATAAACACTCTGCAAACCTACCCCTGTCAGGCACCAGACAGGGTACTGTGATTATATTGATGAACAGACTCTGAGAACATTTCTCATTCTTATGGAGCTTATAGTCTAATGACAATAGTTAGGAGGCACTAGGAGCAGGACTTTGGGCTTTTTAGCTCATGCCAGCCCTTTATTTATTGGGCTGAGAAGAGGAATAATCTACCTGGGCAAGTAATGGCTGGAAAATCTCATTCTGGCTTGAAGCTTTGAAAACTGAATACTTGCTGAAGTATACTGGGAGAAAAGTGCTATTTTTATAGTGGTTCTGCACATTTCCTAACTTTTGTCGTAGTTCGTTTATTCTTAAATACAAAGGAAAAAAATCCAAAGACCATAAAATGACTTTAGATTTTTACCATTTTAGTAAATTATTGATTCTCACAAAGATAAATTTTTGTTGTCATGCTTGTTTCCAAACTTTGTTTTGCAGTATATATTAATTTTTTCTAAAGATTTTTACATACAAATTTAGATCAAGATTTACCACTGGAAGGAAAAAAATTACAAATTATTAATGTTGTAAATGTAATATATACTACCCTGATGGAAATATTTTTATAAATCATGTTGTCATTCATGCCTTATGAATAATGACTCCAGTAGCCTATTTTTCAGTAACTTTTCTTTTTTAGTAAAACAATCTTTTTTCACACTAAGATTATTAATTTTTAACTAACACCAATTGGTGGCACTAGAAACCTGAAAATTTTCAAGACTGAACAAGAGAAATAATAGAAAAAGTATCCAAACATGAATTTTTAGGAAAATAAATGAAATATAAAATTGCATATTAAAAATGTATTACTCTTCTGGAATGAAAATCTTTTTTAAAATACATATGGCTGTCCATCCTGACTGTGATGACAAAAAACCTGGTTTATCTTCCAGAGTACATACATGTGTGCATTGTATAAATAATCTTTAATTTGATTATACTGTTCATTTTGTAAATATGAAGATTCTGTATAAAATGAAACTTTTCAAGATGATTCTGTGTATATATTATACTTATTAAATAGGTAATGCCTGTTTACCAACTTGGATTTATTGGCATCTTTGATTGTTTACCTGCACTACCGACTGAACAGACTGATTCTCCAGACTCTTGGCAAGGTTGATTCAAATTGCTTGAATATTTTTTTAAACAAATCTGGGAGTTTTTGCTTTCCATCCTACCAATACTGAAGTTAGTGAACAGTAGTAAGCAGATTAAGTTGAATGTCAAGTTATATTTAACATTTTGTTTAAATTATTGATAGGAAAACTTGGCATTTGATAAAACACCCTGGGCCTATAGGCATATGAGAATTTCTTATTGCACTTGATAACTCAATGATGTATTCAGATTTTCCACAAAACTAGGGAACTTACTTGCCCAAGTTGTCTAGTTTTAATAATAAAGAACTAATTATGTACTAAAATGGCATTAATTTCATCAAGTTAACATATGTAAAATATGTTTCACACCACAAAATGTTATTTCCGTTTCTGTAACAGTCTTGGCACACTGAAATTATACCACATTCCTTAATGAGTTCGTTTTTGGAAAGACTCCTAAAATCAGGATTTGTACAGCATAGCTAAAATTGCTAAGAGTAGAGCAATCTTTCCTGATGTCCTTAATAGTCTACTTTCAAGAGTTTGTGGATTTGTTTGCAAAAGAAAGGAATACAGAGGGAAAGCGGGTTAACTGGGGAAAGAGATACTGGCTTATGGTTCTTAATTTAGGTCCATAAAGCAGGAGAACAAAACTTGAACTAGAGGATTTTAACAGCACCTTTCCATCCTCGTAAATGGGTCCCATTCAGATCAGTAGCATAACAGGAGGTGAGACTATAAAGCCACTCCCACAAACATGTCCAAGTCTTGTCTTTAAAGTCATTAATTAAAGTTATTTTAAATAATGAATGCACATGAGTATCTGCTCTTTTAGGACCAGCAACTGAGGAGAATCCCTCTGGTTGACCAGTGCTCATTTTGAGTTTTACTAATTCTAGGACCACAGTGCCTAGAAGTGATGTTTCTGCTCCTATGGATGAAAGTTTCACTTAAGAAACTATTCGTTTTTTTTTTAAACCTCTAGATGGAGAGGAGTATATAGTCTATTTCTGAGGAATTTCCAGGTGTTTAATTGTCCAAAGCCACACTCGTGCCAGACTACCTGCCCCTCGTTATACTCCAGAAAGGGATGGATAGAATGCTATATTCAAGGGAGGACGCTTTACTCTCTTAACATAGTGCAAAAACAGTTCTATTGAAAGTTTAGGATCCACCACAACAAACTCAGCTTGTTGATACTCAACTTCTAGATACAGTAACCCAGGTAATGTATTGTATGTTCTGTGTGTGTTCCTCCCGCTTTGTCCCCATTAAACCTGCCACACTGTGTTTCTCAGGTCCCTTGTTAGGAACATCCCCAGCCCTATTGCCTGTACTCTAGGCTTGGAACTGTGTTACTGGCCACCTCTGTGGAGAAACAGGGTCACTGTCTCTTCAGTTCCACTGCAACCTTTAGAGATCCCATCTCTTCCCTAGAAACCAGGTCCCCATTGTCCATAATGAAGGAAGGTGCTGCCTTAGGTTCTCAACTAGCTGGTTTCTGGATTGTTTTGTGTTCATTTAGGGTAGAGTGGAGGGGACTGTAGGAAGAACTTGCAGGGTGGAGCGGGCTAGAATGGGTCTGGGAAAAATATTTCACACGGTGAGTTCTTTCTTAAGAACTAGTTGCATTTTGTGAATAAAAAAGGCTTTATGTGCTTGCCTGAAAACATTTATTGCCTTTCTCTTTGATAAAGTTAAATGTGTCCTAAGCTCCGTGGCTGGGACCAGCTTTCAAACTAAAAAAGTTGAAGCAAAAGTTTCAACTTTTCAAGAAATTGGATGATCCAATTCACAAAAGTGCTCTGAAGTTTTAAGTGGTTAATAATCGGGGACTTGTATAGCTGCAAGACACAAATGTTGCTGGTACTTTTTAAAGAACATGCTCTTCTCGGTTGTTAACACGGTTTCCCTTTAGTGCAGGAGAAAACGTCTTCCTTCTGACCCACTCCCCCTGCGCCCTCAGCAGACATAACACTCAAAGCAGCAACCAGAATGCTGTTAACTGACTAGAGTAGGTCAGGGCTTGAATATCTGGGTTTCCCATTCACCAGTTCCTTCATTAGCCTGTTTGGATGGGCTTTTATTTACCAAGTCTGTTGAGTGAGGAACAGCTGAAAAGGAATAAAGGCCAGCAAAATTCCTTGGCACATTTGTCAAATTTCAGTTTATCTTTTACTAGTACATGTTTGCAGTACGTAATGATTACATTTATCTTGGGAAGTTGGTACATGTACATAACACATCTTAACTTCTTTTTAATCCCCTCCCTCTCTCCCTACTTACTCCCTCCAACTCTTGGTCCCTATCCCATTTGCAAAAGCTCTATTTTCATCATTTTCCTCTTTACTTCTTTTTTTTTTTTAATCTCCTTTTCCTCCCCCCTCCATCTCTTATTCCCCTATCCATTTGAAAAAGATCCCCCCAATTCTATTTAACTCTTCTATTTTGTACTCTCCTCTCTATATATTTTTCTTGTATAAGAGAAATGTGTTATTCAAGCTTGTGTGTCCAACTTAATGTTCTCAAGTTGCATCCATTTACCTACAAATGTCTCAAGTTTATTTTTCTTTATGGCAGAGTAGTACTCCATTGTGTATAAATACATTTTCTTTATTCTTTCATCTGTCACATTCAAGTTTAGATGGTGAAACTGCCCCATCTCACATGCTGTGGACTTATGTCCCTGTGAAGTAGGACTGGTGGCTTCTAGGCTGCTATAAAGTGTTTTACAGAGAATATTCCATGGTGATTCAATACGTCATTTGGTACCTTTTTATGACTGTAAGTCAAACTAGAGAGCCAACAGCTTAACCATTACGCATATACATTCTGTTTAAAGGAAAGAGTTATGGGAAGATGTGCCTCAGAATCCCAACAGTGGTTACTGGCGGGGGGTAGATGGGATAGGAGGCACAGGGGATTTTGCAGAGTGCCTAAAGTGCTGCTCTAATTTTTTTAAAGAATATATTTATGTGTTATGTAAAGTTGAGTTTTGAGAAAGTTAGGAAAAAAGCCTATGCTTCTTAAGAAACCGTTGAGCGTTCTGAGGTTTGTTTTTTGTTTTTTTGTTTTTTGTTTTAGATTGATCTCAGTTTTCAGATGCTCATTAACAGATAACTATATAGCACAGACTAGAATATTGTAATCTCTGGACATGAGAAGCAGAGGCCTTACTGATTTGGGCTGGGCCGGGGGAGTTGTCTGAGGCAAGGTCTGGAGGGCCCTGGTTCTCCCTTTGTGATGAAACAACATGACCCATCCCACAGTGAAGTTAAAAGGCACCTTGTGTGATTCTAGGTACTTGTTCTCTGCATAGGAAAAGTACCTACATACGTGGACATGTTTGTCCTTAGAGGTGCTACTATGTGTTTTGTAAGTTTATCCAATGTTATATTTACTAAGAGAGCAAACTAACATTTAGGAGCTATTCTGGTCAAAAATTAAATACAGGAGACTACTGCTTTTGTATTTTAGGAGTGTTTTCCCTATGAGAAAATAAAGAACACAGTTACATTAAAAAGACGAACGTGGAGACAGGGAACTCTGAATGAACAGCTCTGAGTGAGGCTCAGACCACCCTATGAGATAAAGCTGAAGATTAAAGTCATTTTCCCACAGCCCTCCCGCTAGGGATGTTTTAAGCTGGAATTTGAACTCTGTTGTGACTTTCACTGCTCCTCAAAGTCAAAAATTCGGATAATAAGTAGGTTAAAGTCATATTTAGATTCCTTTTCTTTGCATTAGTATGATTTTTAACAGACTATCAGTTTAAAGATGTGCATGAGTAAGTGTGTGCTTTACCAAACTCTTCCTGGAGGCTTAGAGCCTCCTTCTTTTCTCCTGGTTGTCTTTTGAATTAGCTCTTCTAAGTACAGTCAGAGAAGAAGAAACAATAAATCGATTATTCTGTTCCCAGTTAAACTGTAAGGTTTGTAGGGGGAATCAGAGTTCACTGATGACATTGTAACTCTCTTGACAATCTGGGCAATGGCTAGGTGTTCATCCGCTCCGGATTACCCAAGGCCACAGCTCTGGGCTCTGTCCTGTTAGCGATTCCTCTTCCTGCTGCATCTGCATCTCAGGCACCAGAGAACACAGGGCTGCGAAGTGCTCTGGGCCTGGACTCGGAAGACCTTCCTTGTCACTATCGTGACACCTTAGACAAGTCACTGTTTTTTGTTTCTTTTTTTTTTTTGAGTTTTAGTTTTCCCATATGTAAAATCAGGATGCTAAAACTTACCTTGCAAAGCAATTCTGTGTACCACATAAAATAATGTATAGAAGGAACTTTGAAAACTGCAAAGCTCTGTGATATGGAATCTTATTAAGCTAAATCTTGAAAAATAAAAGAATATTATCTGGGTATAGCGGTGCATGCCTATAATCCCAGCAATGAGGAGGCTGAGGCAGGAGGATCATAAGCTCACAGCCAGCCTAGGCTACATAGCAAGTCAAGGATCCTGTCTCAGAAAAACTTAATGAATAGATAGATAATTTTTTTTTTTAATACAACATTTGGGCCTGAGGGTATAGCTCAGTGGTAGAGCACTTGTCTAGCATGTGCTAGGTCCTGGATTTGCTCTCCAGCATCACATAAAAAAAAAAAATTAAAAACAATACAGTACTAGCCAGGCATGGTGGCAATTGCCTGTAACCCCAGCACTCTGGGACTCTAAGGCAGGAGGATGACAAATTTGAGCCCAGCCTCAGGAACTCGGTGAAACCTGTCTGAAACATGGGCTGGGATGTAGCTCAGTACAAAGGCCCTGGCTTCAAACTCCAGCACCCCGCCCCCCAAAAGGTACATAGAGATGTACTGCAAAAATCATTGCTTTAATGGCATAACCTTTATAACAAAGTGGGAAATACTGTATATAAATCTCCATGTGAATATGTAAGGAAAACATTTTCAATAGGTGCAAACTCAACAGTGGTTTCCCCCAAGAAGTAGTAGACTTTCATATTTTATTTTTTTGTTTTAAAAACTATTTTAATGAGTGTATATGATTTTTGCCCTAGTTAAGTTTTGAAATTTTACTCCAAGAATCATGTCATATGCCCGGCACTATAGGAGTATATAGTAAAAGAAAGAGGAAGGGAGTATAGAGAAAGCATATTATGTGCACATATTTATTGCCTGAAAAGATCGCATTCCATTTTCTGGCTCCCTTGGAAGAGACTGAGTTTGGAAAGTAGCAGGTGCTGCACGTTGCTCCAAAGAAGTGATGCCCCTTCAAGCAGCATCCCCCAAGAAGATCTAGGATCCAAGTCTAGCTTCTGTCCTTTGACTTTCCACAGCCCCAGGAGTCAGCTGAGGCAATGGCTGGAGCTACACCTACGCCTGGTACTGGGGATTGAACCCAGGACTCTCACACTGAGCTACATCCCTGGCACTTTGTTTTTTGTTTTGTATTTTGGGACAGTCTAAGTCGCTAAGTTGCCCAGGCTGGTCTCAGCCTTGGAATTCTTCTGCCTCAGCCTCCCAGGCTGCTGGGATTATACATGTACCATGAGGTCCAGCTGGATCTCTTAATTTAATAATTGTTTGACATTGTCATAGAGCTGTCCTCACCACCTGGTTCTGCTGTGTACCTACTGTGGGTGATTTACCCCTTTGCAGGACTGGGGAAGAAAAGGGAGAAAAAGCACAGTCTAGGTGTTCCTGTGCATGTTTAGCACACAAACAGTGGCGAGTCCTTAACGATAAGAAAGCAGAGTACTAGCTGCCTCTCCACATGTGTTACCCTACCTTTAGTTAGTTGGCACTTGCTCTCTTTAATAAAGCTTCATTATCAATATTTTGCTTGTGTTCTGTTCTGTTTTCAAAGTGACATAGATCAACACTGCTTCTACCTCAAATGATTTGTGTTTTGATAGCATTTAGACTTCTTGCTGCCCCTAAGATCTGACCACAGTGCTAAGCAAGCTACACATGTAAAATAATCTTTCCATCTTTTTCTAGATTTTCTGCCTGTTTGGGGGTTATTTTATATAATTTGATAATATTTTCAGCTTCTTTTAATGATTGCTCTAGAGTTTACAAGATATCTTTAAAATATGAAATGCTTCATATACTTCAGCACCATCAGGGGCCACACGAGTCTTCTGTGACAGACTCAAATATACTATACTCCGGGTTTTCTTCCACCTGCTTTCATGTTGGATAACAAGAAGCAAAGACCAACAGACCTTTCAGCCAATCTCGGAAGATGAATGAGCCTTTAAGAGGGAACATCTAGTTCTAGAATAACCAGAATCTCAGGTTCAACATATTAGTAAAATTTTAAAGACAAAATTTTGAATTTGCTGACTTTCATTTTGCTAAGTAAAGATAAAGAATTCCGACTGGATACAGTGGCAAACCTCTGTAATCTCAGCTACTTGAGAGGCTGAGGCAGGAGAATTGCAAGTTTGAGGTCATCCTGGGCAGTTAAATGAGGTGCTGTCTCAAAAATAGAAAAATTTGGCTGGGGATTTAGCTCAGTGGTTAGAGTTTTGGTTTGGTTTGGTAGGGAAACTTTGTGCTAGGTTTGCCTACCAAGCACAAGGCCCTGAGTTTGATCCCCGGCACCAAAAAGAAAAGAAAAAATTTTAAAAGATCTGGGGTTACTACTCAGCTTTTCCTGAGTTCAGTTCCCAGTAGCTAACACACACACACACACACACACACACACAGCTTTATGTTTAAAAATTTAAACCAGGCATGTGGTACGTGCCTGCAGTCCCGGTACTCGTGTTAGCCAGCTGTGTCTGAAAGGTCCCAGAGGCTGAAAGAAAGAACCTATCACGCTCATTTAAAGTAACTTTGCAGGTTTGCTGTCTTCCACTATGGAGAATTTTCAGGATGCAGCAGTAAAACAGACTTGAGAAGGGTTTATTAAAGATACAGGACACACTCAAGAGTGGAGTGTGGGTGCTCAGAAAAACCAGAAACATTATGAGCTGGAGTTGGGTACATTTAAGGGGGTGTCCTCAAGATGGGTGATCTGGCATGTGTAGTCTCACTGTCAGGTTACAATATAAGCCATCCACTTGTGTTTGAGGTTGAGATATGCTGCCCACCAGTATTGCTGCTTCCTGAGGATGGAGGAAGTGCAATTTCTGGGTGAAAAAGGACAGGTTAAAACCCCAGATTTACAGGGTTATTGTAAAGGAAGATTTTTTTTTTTTTGGAACGAGTTTCTTGGAAGGGAAAAAGAGGCTTGAATAATTTTTGTGTCCTGAAACTAGTCTTTCTTGCAAGTTGAAATCTCAATTTTCTTGTCTCGTTTCTACCTAGTTTTTATTTCTTCTATCCTACCTCACTTAGGAGGCTGAGGCAGGAAGAAAGCTGGCATATTGGAGGCCAACCTGAGGTACATATATAGTTCAAGGCTAGGCCTGAACTCCTTAGCAAGACCCTGTCTCAAAAAACCAAAAAATATTTTGAAGGTAATTTCTTCTATTATTTAAAAAATTCGTACAGCATCATTATGTGCAAGGCACTATGGGAGATGATATGGAACATGGAATATGGGAAGAGAACAGTGCTGTAAGCACCGATTAGGAGGGGTTGAGGTTTGGGTTGGAAGAGACAGCATTTGAGAAGGTCATTTACGGATAGGTAGAAATTGCACATCCAGAAGGAAAATGTGAGCTGAAAGTCAAAAGGAAGAAATCTCCATGCCTTTTGCTCAGGGTAATACAGTAACTGCAGCGATGGTTCTGTGGATGTGTACAGTAGCTAGTAGTTCTATTTGACTAGGACTTAATTTAGGTCATTTCTTGGCACAGAAGGATAGTGTTTCTTTTGCTATTACCAGCCTTTGTCCTGTTCAGCAAGAAATAGTAAGGGGCCTTTAGTAGTCAACTAATTAACGGTCAAGTTGTGAAGAGCTTTGAATGCCATGTACAGTATAGTGTACTGAATTTTCCCAAAAAGACCACAGATGAGGGTCATATCCACACTCGTATATTGACAATCTGGTTATTATAGGCAGCTAAGTTAGATAGAAATTAATATACAGTCAGAGAGGACTAGGTGCTCAAGGAAGTCAGCACAAAAAAGAAACACATCAGAATTGTGGCTGGAGACACATCTGAAGAAGGCCAGGCCTCAAGATGGTCAGGCCTGCATGCTTCCATGAGGAATAAACAGCAACTTGAGATTATATTGCAAGTAACACCACCTGGTCCAGGAAGTCTAGGTAGGCATTGACTTGAGATTATATTGCAAGTAGCACCACCTGGTCCAGGAAGTCTAGGTAGGCATCAAATGCCCAGGTGGGTGGCCAGAGCATCTGAACCCATCCCTTCCCTAACATGCCTTTGCTCTTTCCATCTACCCTGCTGTGTGACCTGCTTCCCTATTGGATCAATTTAGCTAAGCAGCTATCCTTGTCATCCTACAGATTATAGTTTTACACATGTTGTACCCACATTCTGACTTTGCTGTATAAATTACCCCTAACAAACGGCCTCAGTGGCCACCCATTTGGGACACCCCCTGGAAATCCAGAAGCTATTCTTCTCTCCTTATTTCCAATAAAACTCTCCTAATTTCTTCCTCTGGTTCACGATTTCATTCCTTGATGTTGTGAGACCACAAACTTGATCTCTAACAGGTCAGGAGTTATACTCCTATATCATGGTCATTATATTAATACTTAACTTTAGGCTGAGGGTAACTTTGAAACAGTTCAAGAAGTTATTTTGAAATATTTTCCTCCCCAAAGAGAAATTTTTTTCTTCCAAATTGAGTTGACTAATTGTTATCCTATATCCAATGTACTGATTCTTTGAGTTGCTTTCAATTGCTAACAGGTATACCAGGAAAATGAGCTTTAACTGCCCAGCATTGTGCCTAATTCAAGTGGTGTGTAGCTGAGAGTGTCTAGGAAAAATGAGGGCAGACAGTAAACAAGGTAACACACAAAATGATGACAAAGGGACTGGGGTGTAGGCTACAGGGACGGAATTAGCAGTAAGAAAGTGAAGAGGACATGGTTAGCAAATCTAAATGCTGTTCAAGAAGCATCCTGCAACTTCATAGCTTTTCTTCAAGACCATGAGAAAAAAATGAGAGTTTAGAGAACTCAGAGAGCAAGTGAGTTAAATGGAAAACTGTTGAGAGAAATGATAGTGGTTAGCAAATATTGATGGTTGTGTCCCAAAGAAATGGCATAGCATGCTGTAAGGTAGAAAAGGTGCCTCTGGCCATTGTAAGAAAACTTCTAGCTGGGAGTATAGCTCAGCGGTAGAGTGCTCGCCTAGCGTGTGCAAGGCCCTGAGTACCCTACCCAGTGATACGAAAAGAAGACGTGACTATCAGCTGAACAAACACAGCCAATGCAACGACTACATTAAATGACTCATGGACTCATGAGAGAGCAGAGTGTCAGTGGTATTGATCATGGCCTTGAACAGGTAAATTTTAAAAATATCAGAAAGTATGACAAGTCTAGCAAACAAAAGCCCCTCTGAGAGTTTTACACCTCTCTCCTTTGATGACATACATCAGGGCAGAGGCAATGCTTTCTCTCAGTTATTTTAACCCACAGTTGTAACAATGACAATGGCAGATGCCTCTCTAAATCAGGTACTATCTTAGATGATTTATGTTAGCTTATTTGACTGTTGCAAGCAAAAATCCACTTTAGAGATGAACAATCTAAGTAAGGTTAAACAACGTGCTTGAGGTCATTTAACTAGTAAACAATTAGCTTACTAGCTGGACCGTTAGAATTGGAACATCTGTTTCTAGGGCTTATGCTTTCAGCCACATCAAATTCCTGGTCACCATGGGTCCTCAGCCCCAATATAGTACCAGACAAAAAAGAGAATGGACAGCCATCACTTACTAAAATGAATGACCTATAATATTTTAGTGTTCTCTAAACCATTACGTGTCTAAGAAGTTGCAAGACTAAATTGTACCTTGCCAAAAAAAAAAATATAGGCATATAAACAATACCACAATAGATCTCTGTATTGGTCACATTTTTCCTGGGTAGAGCAGATTAATTTGTGTGGCTCAAGATACAATTTACTCTGCAGGCCATTGAAAAAGAATATGCTGTGTCTATATTATCATAATATACAAAACGGCACGTATTTCTTACCAATGTGTTAATGTCCCTGGAAAGCTCTTTGCCAGATTTTCAGCAAGTGGGACATGGGAGTTGACATCAGCTTCGGCAAGAACAAAAACTCTGGGCAGTCTGTCCTTTGATTCCAGGCCACATTTCAGCTGAAAGGAAGCAGAGCTTATATGTCATATACCGTATATATTTACAAATTTTGTTTCCTGTAATGAAAATTTCCACTGGTAGAAATTTTGCTAAAAATTCAGTGATACATAAAAGATACTTGCAGTTAACTACTTTGGTTGACCGATTTGCCAAGAGTCAATGTAAAATGTAAAAGCTCTCCAAATTCCAGTGGCCACTGCGTGGGAAAGGATGATGGTCTATCATTTTCAAATTCCATTACATATTGTAATAGTGTCTATATGGATTCAAAGATTTCAAGGCCAAATTCTATTGCTGACTTATTGATATTTCTTATTCTAATCCAACTAATTGACATGGATTGATTTGTCTGAGAAGAATGCACAGAAGAAATATTCAGGTAGGAGGTCTATTGATTTAATTACTATGGATATAGCCAATTACTGCCTTGTACATAATCATGAAAAAAGGAAATTGAAAACACCTTTATTTATTTATTTTTTAAAATACCTTTAAATAGCCCCAAATGTCATGAATATACATTTTTCTCGAGCATGTTCCCCTTAATGTTATGAATTTTGACAATTCTCATCATCCTACTTTCAGCAGAGTCTAAATAAAAAGCACCATCAAATAATTTAAGGCTCTCCCTGGGATGACAGAATATGTGATGGATTTAGCAACACTTAGCATTAAAACCTCAAGTGACTTTAAAAAATGGGAATCACAAAACATAAATGGTTTCATTCATTTCGAATCATTAGAAGACCCCTCTATTCACTTGAATATTTGTAAGTAGTATTTTTATTTATTTATTTATTTATTTATTTATTTATTTATTGGTGCCGGGGATCGAACTCAGGGCCTTGTGTGTAAGTAGTATTTTTAGACTGTTACATTTTGCTTAGGATCTTAGGCTTCAATTGTATTTCTATGGGGGGGGCATCAAAAGAGTTTCAGTATTTACTAACTGCTTGATTGCATGCAAGGAGCTCAGCATTGACTTTGAACCTGGGCTCATTTTCACTTCCGTTATACCATCTACCAACTGGCGAATTCTTTCTGGGAAATATTAATCAAGATTCATAGTCTAAAGTGTTCTACAAGTCACATGTGAAACTCACTTCCAGGCCTCTGTTTTTATGCTAAGAAGTCCTTGACATAATGTGACATGCAATGTGAAATGCAATGTGAAAATGACAACCACCACCTGAAACAAGTGTGGCTTATTTGTTTCATGGTGGAAGACTGTACAGATATTTGTGTGTGGTTACAAGCTTAGACTATTAATCAAGTAATTTGATCACCTGAAAGATTAGTTGAGGCGTTTTACATTTTTTAAAATTCCAGTGGTAGGTATACAACAGGAATTTAAGAAGTTGTGGCAGAATGACTAAGAGTGTATATCCTGAAATCAGACTGGCCAGATTTGGGTACTGGCTCCATCACTTGATCAAATTGCTTGTTCTTTTTGTGCCTCATTTTCCTCATAAGCGAAATCATGTAGGTAACTTCCTCATAGTATTGCTATGGTATTCAAATGGAATAATGAGCATAAAGCATGTTTCTACCAGTCACATGGTCAAGCCGTAGATAAATGTTAGCTGTTGTAATGGCAGAGTTCAGAGCACTAGCATTGAACATCACTCTTTGAGGCTTGAGGACAGCACAAGGTTATAGGTAGTAGGCAGACTGTAGTCATGGAAATGGCATGATATAATTAAAGACTTGGCCTACTCCTTAGAAAAGAATTCCCAAAGCGATACAAATAGTAAAGACACAGCCATGGAATTATTGTGGAACTCCTTGTCTCCAGGGGTGAACATGGCAAGGGTGTTTTGTGCTTGTGTGTGTATATATATGTCTGTGTGTGTTTGTATGTGTAGCTTTTGTGCCACGGATCACATTTATATAAAAGAAACAAGCTGTCACGTGCTACAAATCGTCAAGCAGTGTCTATGGTAAAGGATTTTCTGGTCATCACACAGTGCTCCAGGACAGACTCAAAGTCAGTTCTCACTGATGTTCTTCTGTCTGACAAAACTGATGATGAATTTTTTTAAAAGGCAACTGAGTGAAAAAATAAAGATAATTCTTAAATTCTGCAGATTAATCCTTCCTCACATAGGAGCTCCTAGAAACAATGGTGGGAGCTAAGTTTAGACTCTAAATGCCACTAGATGGCAGAGGAATGTTATTAAACCAGCCAGCCATCACAAACTGGTGCTGGGAACATGTCCCTTTCCTTAACATCCTGTCTGTCTGTCCACAGGATCCTGAGAAACTGCCTGTAAAATGAACTTGGAGTTCTCATCTTCCAGTGTTAGGCAAAAGGCACATACTCAGCCCCCAGAAGAGTCTGTGACCCTGACTAGAGCCACTAGCACAGTCCAGCACATGGTATGACCTCACTGGGGCCCAAACCCCTAATCCAGGAAATACCAAGGGCTTCCCAACCTTTGAGAATTTTATTTCCAAGTCTTCCAGATCTAGACATTCTAGCATGGAGGTATTCTCAAAGGCACTTTGCAGAGCACTTTTTACAGAAAACGAGTCCAATGCATGCCATCTTTCCTGGCTTGCACTAGCCACATCTGCCTTTCAATCTACCCACTCCAAGGAGAAAGGTAACTCTACTGCTACCTCGCTCTTGAATTTCTTCCTCTCAGATATCAGTCTTTTTGTGTATTAAGCATATGTGGTGAATTAATAGTTTGAGTATGAATGCCCAGCTGAACTGAGTCAGTGTGGTTCTGGCTGTAGAAGACCCACCTGAGGATAGTTCCGGAATGGCATAAGAGGAGAACAGGAGGGGAATATGGCAGGCTGCTAATTTCCCAAGAGAAGCTTTGTTGTAGCTGGTTTTCCTAACTTGGCTGTGCTTGTTGGAGGAGGAGCTCAGGTTCAAGCTATTGCAAGCGATGGCTGCTGCTCTCTTCAGGGGAGCCTCTGATCTTCACCTTTGTCTTGAGCATTGCTTCCTGGCTCCAGTGCAGATCCCTCAGGCTTCTGGCACAGATCCTTCACCCTACTGGTGTAGACTTTCTAGCTCCCACCACTGGCCCTTGGACCCTTCTGGTGCAGATCCTTGATATGGACCTGCGAGAGACACTGCCATGGGCTCTCAGCCTCCAGCTAGGCTTGTGGGGGATGTGGCCATGGGATCTAGGCCCTCGGCTGGATTCTTTGGGCCTCTAGCATGTGGATAGATCACTTGCACTCTTCTGCATTTGACTTTTTGGGTGAACATTATGAAATAATCCTATAAGTGTATGTTTCCTGTATTAAATCTGTTCCCTTGCAAATTACTAATACAGCATAGTTGCTGCCACTCTAAATTTGGGACGCTAGTTTGGATTGAACGAGAGTGATCTCAAAGGATCTTATTTTTTCATTTAAAAAAAAGGCTCTACCTGAAGTGTGCTACAAGTCACATGTACAACTCATTTCCAGGCCTCTGTTTTTGATTTCTATGTTTACAGCAGCACAACTCATAATACCTAATATTGGAGGTGGCCTTTATGTCCATCAACAAATGAATGAATAAAGAAAATATGGTATTTACATGCAATGGAGCATTAGTCTGCCTAAAGAGGGATAAACTTGAGTCATTTGTAGGAAAATGGATGGACTTTGAGACCATAATGTTAAGTGAAATAAATTAGACACACAAGCTTAAATATTGCATGGTTTCGCTTATATGAGAAACTCAAAGTATATACAAAGAGCAAAATAAAAGACAGATTATAGGAAAGAAGGAGTTGGAACTTTTTCAAAAGGGAAGGGGACCAAGAGATGGAGGAGGTGGGAATAGAGGTGAGGGGAAGGAGATTAAAAAAAAATTCAGATGTGTTATGTACATGTACCAACTCCGCATGATGAATGTAATCTTTATGTACCACAAACATGTACTAATAAAAAAAAAAGCTACACACACACAAATAAATAAGGTTCTAGCCTGGAATGGTGGCACATGTATATAATCCTGGCACTCTGGGAGGCTGAAGTAGGAGGACTGCAAGTTCAAGCCCAGCCTGGGCAACTTAGTGACTTATCGAGACCCTGTTTTAAAATTTAAAAAAAATTTAAAAGGGCTGGGGATGTAGCTCAGTGCCATGTAGAGACAGGATGAGGACTGTGCAGTCTGAAGAGACCCCGACTGGAAGTGACAGGCGGTTGGGCTCCCGGGGAAGACCCGAAGAGGGACTGTCTTGTTCTGGATTCCTCTTCTTCTCACCTATTCCCTGAGTCACCTACGGGGGGGGAGTGGGTGCGGGTCAGGGTCTCCACCTCTGATACCTCTCCCCTGTCGACCGAGACTCCTGCAGAGGTTTCCCACACACCCAGCCCCTCTGCCAGTGGTGGCCACCGTGTCACAGGCTCCACCTGGGGTGGGGTGGGGTGGCTTCGTGAGAAAAGAGCCGTTTCTTGGCTTTGGGGGAAAAAGGAGAGAAAATCATCTGTTTCCTGATTCGAGGGCTTCCAAATTAAGTCCCAAAGAATCGTTTTCTCCTTTAAAGAAATCCTACCTTCCCGCAAGCCGGGGGCTGGGCGCTTTAGCTGCTCCGGCTTCCTCGGAAGGGCCACCTGTGAATCAAAGGACACCGGCGAAGCTGGAGCTGGGGCTGCCGGGGCGGCGGGCGGACCGGCTTTGCTAGCTCCAAGGTGGGAGGAGCCGCGCCTTCTCTGCCGAGCCTCTCCGGCTTTGTCCCCGCGTCTGGGCAGGGCCTTGGGAGCTGGGAGCAGGTCCCCTTCAGAGCTTCCAGCCACTTCTTTCTGCCCTCTGCTGTTACCCTCCCCAGTCTCCAGTCCGACTCCCGCGGCGTGAGCTGGCCCTGCCCTTCCGCCTCCTGCCGCAGCCCACGCTTCGCCTTGGGGTCCTGGGGTGCGCCGCAGCCCACTGGCCTGCGATCCAGGTTTCCTTCCTGCCCCTTCTCAGGGCTGTTCGCTCCAGGAAGGAAAACCGGCCTCCTTTCCTCCTCTCCCCTTCCAGATGGGTTCTGGCTTACTATTCGGGGAATATTTCTCACGGAGCCCATTTCCACTTGGTGTAGGGGAATATTTGCTTTGGGAGCTGGGTACGTTTCTAGAGCGCTAGCAATGATACCTGGACGGGGGGGCTGGAGGTCTGGGAGTGTGTGTTTCGCTTGTGCAACGCTCTGGGTTCAGTCCGCAGCGCCAAAATAATAACAGTAATAACAATACGAGTTATACCTAGCAATCTGCAGACTTGCCTTTAGTGTTAAGTGAAAAATACAACTTTTTCTATTAAAGGGTCTGTATTGCTGTGTTGGTAACGGGAACTGAGTTTGCCTTTGAACATTGTTAAGAAGATGGGAAATCGATCACCACCCCACTCCCGTGCCTGATTTCACGATGCTTGCTTGGGGATTAGCAGATTTAAACCTGCCTTACTTTGAAGGTCACTAGGACAGAGGTAGGAGCTGCGTTACTTTCAGCCTGCCATAACTAAAATTGTACACTCCTCCCAGACCACCAGGCCACAGTCTGGGCAGGATGTCAACGCTTCCGCCTGGCATGAAGATCGAAGATTTGAAATTGGCCTTTCTTGACATGTTTGAAACCATTTCCAACTGTGCATGTATTGATAAGGATCTAATGATCATCCTGAAAACTAGAGGGATCGTGATAATGAAGGGACAAAGCATACTTTGAACGAATGTAGTCCCTTATCTAAATTAATGTTCAAGAATCTGAATTCTCAAAGCATTTAGTTTTGGTCCTACACCAGGGCAAGATGCAAAATCATCTTCCAAAGCAGTCTTTAGGTGGAGCCTGGCTCCAGAGCCCAGAATATGACCACCCCGGTGGCTGCACAGATGGATTATGTCACTGTCACTTTCAGCAGTTACTATTTTAACCCGATAGTGCTTGATGTCTGCCTGCTGGGAAAGAGCCAGAGAGAGACCTCCTGCCCCCACCCTAGTATGGGGAGGGACAAATGCATTTTCTGCCGTATCAGCAGGGGGAGTGATCTGCCCCAATAGAGCGTCCTCAGCCACTGTTCCTGAGCCATTTTCATGACTAAGGGACTCTTGTTTCCTCTGATTAGAGAACTTTCCCCCCAGAGGTCAAGCCTCTTTGGACACCCTGAGCCTCCCCTCCTGAGGGAAGGAGGGAAACAAACGGGGCACTGAGTTCCTAATGCAAAAACATGCTCACGCCCGCCCCAGTTTCAGTTCCGTGTGGGAATGCAAAGCGACACAGCCCTGCTGCAACAGCCACAGAGTCAACCAACGGGAGGCCGGAAAGACAGACAGCAGAAGTGAAGAGACCACCTCCCCAAGCGAGCAGTCTGAGGAGAGGCCAGCATTTCAGTTACCCTAAAGAAACACGTCCGGTCAAAGGGCTGTTTTAACTGAAATTAGATCTATCTGACAAAGTAACTTTTCCCAGGATCGTTGTCATTCTCTGTGTGTGTTCAAATAAGGCACGTGGATAATTGGGTAAGGGCGGATAGGGAGGCATAGCTTTCCTGAGGTGTGGCAAGGGACCTTGAATTATTTTCCTGTGCTACCTAGGAACATTGTGCTATAACTGCTAAGGAAATCAAAGTCACCTGAAATCAAAGGATTATTATAACCCCCATCCCTCTCCTTGTCTGTCTGTCTGTCTGTCTGTCTGTCTGTCTGTCTCTGTCTCTCTCTCTCTCTCTCTCTCTCTCCCCTCTCTCTCTCTCCTCTCTCTCTCTCTTTCTCTCATATTACCTCTTGGGCAATTCAACGTGTGGAAGTCAGTCAGGCCTAGACCACTGTTCATCAGCAGCTGTGAGACAGCATTATTTTCCCTTTAAGTAAATTGTTTTATTGAAGTTAGTAAATACATTAAATGGTTGTTTTATTTGGAAAAGGACTTTCAAACTGAGGCATGTGGACTAAATTTCACTCTTAATTTAAGGTTAATTGTGGAACCTCTCAGAGCCTGCATTAGTTTGCTAGAGCTGCTGTAGTAAAATACTACAGAATGTGGCTGAAACAACAAAAATACTTTTTCTTACAGTGCTGGAGGACAGAAGTCCAAGATCCAGTTGTGAACATGTCTGGTTTCTCCAGATCCTCTCTCCTGCCTTGCACATGGCCACATTCTTGCTGTGTGTTCATATGGTCTTTCCTCAGTATTTGTGTCTGTGTCCTAATCTTTTATTTTTTTCAAGGACACCAATTGGATTGGATGAGAACTCCCCATGGAGATCCCATTTTAATTTAATTACCTCTTTAAAGTCTCTCCCTCAAATACAATCATATTCAGAGCTACATGTGCTGGAGGTTATGTCTTCAACAGATGAATTTAGAGAGAACACAGCTCAGTCCATCGCAGAGTCTAAATTTCCTCATTGGGAAAACTAGAATAACCCTGGTCCTCTTTTCTTGTTTTGAGACTCACATGAGATAAAGTAAGGACTCTGGAGAGAATGTCAATGACATGCAAGGCAAGCCATTATCCTAATGTGTCTCATGAGCCCGTGTGAAAGTTGCAATCTCTGTACACATCCGAGATTTACAAGCCAAGTTCTGCATGGAGAGCTAAATTTGCAAGCACTACTCAATGTTCTGCCTTCTTAAAAATTTAAGCCTGGAGTAGTACTGCAAATAATTTGCTCATTTGTCCATCACGATCGATTATATATCTACTCTGTGCTGGGCACTGTATCTGTCATTATCTATAGATGACACTAATGGCAAGAGGCCTGTAGACTCTATTGACAAGGAGGGAGATTTCTGCTCTGTCGCCTCAAGCAGGTTATAGAGAACCTCACTAGAAATATCTCGCCTTCAGTGGTTTCCCCTGACTTTTCCTTCCTCAGTCACAATGTCTGGGTGCTCAGAAGGACTTAGAATAACACTCCTGGGTCTGGGAACAACACTCAGGTTCTTAGAGACTGGATATCTCACACTGTGAGATCATCCTGTGGAAACCAACCCCTGCACTCCCCCTCAAAGGTCTTGAGTTCGTACCGGTCCTTGAGCAGAGAAAGCAGCATTAATAATTTTTACTGTTAGGTGTGTGTGTGTGTGTGTGTGTGTGTGTGTGTGTGTGTGTGTGATTTCGGGCATGGAACCCAGACCCTTGCATGTGCTATTCAAGTGCTCTGCCATTAAGGTACACTCTCAGACCCGGGCTTTCTAACCAGTGCTGAAGAATGTCCTTACCTCATAGAGGCAAAACACAGTTGTCCTTCAGAGTCAGTGGGTCAGGGATTGGTCAGGGTGGACATCCCTCAGATACCATCCATGGATTCCTGCGTCTCTTATATAAAATGGTGTAGTATTGTGAGACAAATGAGAAATACCTCACTCACTTTTTCTGTGCTGGCTGGAGGAGGGATGCAGCCCTCTCACCTTCCTTTGCTCCCCAATGGACTGGGACAGTTTACTTCAGTGTCCTCCCTGGCTCTGAGGCTGCCACTCTCTCCTCTAACATGTGTGCAGCCAGACTGTTGGTGCTTCACCTTTTCCCTGCTCCCATCGTTTCAGAAGCTACCATTGCCTTTTTGAAGGAGGAAGGGGGCATCTTGGTATGGCGAAGATCAGGCAGGGAGGGATCTTGGTCCGTAGTTAACATCCCCAACCCCCACAGCCAGCCTTCTGAAAGGTTCCCTGGTTTCAGCACCACCCCTCAGTGACACAGATCTACAGCTGCTATATAAACTGTACTCCCCAGTCACTTCTCCAGTTTAGTCTAGGAGGGCTCCCTCCTGTGTGCTGACTCCACTATGCTGCACCACAGGCCCTTTGGTGTTCCTGTAAACCTATTTATGATTTATTTCTAGAGTAGCGTGGGCTCCAAAAGTCCTGTAAATCGCTCGAGATTTTTACCCTGAATAGTGTGGACAAAGTGGTAGTTTTAAAAGAAAGAGAAAGAGCAATAAACACTAAGAGTTGTTAACACCAAAGAGCTCCAGAGACCAGCAGCCAACAGAGACCACCAGCAGAGACCAACACCCAACAGGATGGATTCATGGTGTCCGGCACAAGCTGGCATTGGATGGCGACAGCTGGCGCCAGCAATAACCAGCAACTGGCTGTGTCAACTCTTGGGACCCAGCATTACATGGTGTCTTAGTTACTTTCTTGTCCCTGGGACACAATACTTGACACCCACAACTTAAAGAAGGAAACGTTTGTTTTGGCTCATAGTTTGTAGACATTTCAGTTCATAGTCAGCTGGCTCCAAGGCCGGGTAGCATGGTAGAGGGACATGGCAGAAAAGAAACAGCTCATGACCTGGTGACAGGGGAGAGAGAGAGCAAGTCAAGGGAGGAGAGAGGGAGGTAAACTCTTTAGGTCACCTCCTCCAACCAGGCTTTCCCTCCCAATGTAACATTTAGCTATAAACTCACCAGTAGACTAATCCACTGATGAGCGTGATGCCCCATGATCTAATCACTTCCCAGAAAGCCCCTCTATGAATGAATGAGACTTTGAGGTGAAAGATAGATATAAATCATAACATCCAGTGTCATCAGGACTGCTAGCAGAGTTGCACTTTGCCAATTCACAATTTCACAATTTTCCATCTGAATTGAGCAAAAGAACCCTAGTCTGATTGGCAATATTTGCATACAACCTACACACTTCCATTCATATACTTTAAATCATCTCCAGATTATATTACCTACTATAATTAAAAGTCTATGTAAATAGGTGTTATGATGTACTGTTTAGCTAATAATGACAAGAAAAAAGTCTGTACCCACTCAGTAGAGATGAAATATTTTTAAAGCATATTTTCAAACCATGATTGTCGAATCCACAGATGCAAGAACCCACAGTCATGGAAGTGTGACTGCAATACCATCAGTCATATTTGACCTCTATCTTTTGCATTTTGAAATTTCAAAATTGAACAGAAAGAATAACACCCAGGTTTCTTCCTACCTCAGCTATGGGAACCCCATCTCTGCTGGGTACTACTTCATATGATATGGTGTGAGAAAGATGAAAAATCTAACTATTCCCTTCTTGGACATCCAAAAGCAGAGAGATGACACCTTGAATTTTTCTTGTGCTAGGTCCTGGGTATGAAGGCTCATTTTATTGTCAGGAAGTTCCTTTAGAAATGGCTCACCAAACAAAAGTATTCCATGTCCTCTGGCTTCAAATAAAGAATTGGATGAGACAAGCCAAAACAGTGCCCCAAAAGTTTATTTGAAAAGTGAGGGTGAAGGGGTAAGGGAAAAATTGGCTTTGCAGAGTGAACTTGGGCCGAACAAAGACAGAAAAAGATAGCAAAACTAAAAGATGCAGGGTGGGCTACCATGAGGAGAGGAGGCACAGTGGTGGACTCCTGGTGTCATCTCTTTTAGCCACCCACATCTCACAGGAGCCTCCGAGAAGTTCCACATACATGGTCCTGAGAATCATCTGGCTCCACCCCGGGATTTTGAAATTGACAGGTCCCTCCCACTTCTCCAGCTGGCTTCGCCACGCCCTGCCTCCTATATCGATTGTACAAAAGAAGGCCTAGGAAGAAATAAGAAATCTGCAGGCGTGAAACAAATACTGTGATAAACTGAGGCAGAAATTAGCCCACACTGCTAGAGCAGGAAGAGGTGGGTGATGCACAACAGAAAAGTACAGCTTGCTATGTGAAAAAATGGAAAACAGCCAACTCAAAAGAATGGGAAGAAGAGAGACCTCAAGAATTTAACTTTTTTTTTTTTTTTTTTTTTTTTTTACCTTGAACTACCAAGCAAATTTCTGGCTTAGAAAACTCTTTCTCTTTGAACTTCAGTCTTGCTTTATTTCCAAATTGGGACTGGAAATGGGAATTATGAAGCCAAAAATATCAAACAGTCTTAGATCCTTGCTTAAAAACATCAGCGGCAACACATGACAGAGCTCACCTCCCCCATTCTTGACATTTTATTATAAGAGGAAAACCACAAGCCAAACCTAGCAGAAGCTGTTATAATTAACAAGGCTTCATGAGCTTCTAGTGGTTTTTAGGTCTCTGAGGCTCAGACATCATGTAAGATGGGGTTATTTAATGCATGTTATGGAAGGAGAAAACAAAAACACTTTTTTGTTCTCTTTTGTGAAACAGAAACCTGTTCTATTACATCCATTTAATTTAGTGTTCCTAGGCTTAAGGGAATAATTTCCATGTGACATTTCATTACATAAATTTGGGATAAAAGAAGTTAACATCTGTCAGTTGGGGCTCCCAATGGCAAATAACAGAGACCAAGTCTGAGCCCCTGAAGGAGAAGATGAATGTTTTGAAGTGTACTGTGTGACTCCTAGAATCCAGTGAAGGCTGGAGGGTGAACCCCAGAGCCAGTGAGCTCTAGGAATGGTCTGGCGGATGCCCACTGACTTTGTTATGGGCAAAGGAACTGTGGCCTGCCCCAAGACCACTCTCCTACTGGACAAGCTTCCAGATCCTCTGTAACCTGGCAGTAGTGGCCACCATCCTGTGAGCGTGCCCCCAGATTCTGACCAGGCTCCCTGATTGTCTTACATTTAAACCTCCTTACTTCTCCAAAGATTTCTATGTACATATCTCACCCCCTCCCCCCATACCTTGTTTAATTATCCTTATCCAATGGAAGGGGATCATGTTACACACACATACACAAAGGCATATTCTCTCTCTCTCTCCATCTCTCTCTCTTTGTCTCTCTCTCTCTCCCCTTGCTTTGGCCAGGTTGAAGTTATTCTGTCTGGAGTGGTTCCTGAGGCCTTGGCTTGAGGGTCAGTGGTGTTTAGAGAAGTGGTGCAAACTCACAGAATGGGAGTCTTCTAGCCCATGTCTTCTTTCCAATTCTGCCACAGGCTTGGAAGGTACTCCTTATTCTTTAAGTATTAACCTATTAGAGCAAGTTCACACATGTCTCCAAAGGAGGGACAAGCCTCAGAAGGTAGTTTAGTCTCAACTCATACCAAGAAAGAAAATTCTCATATTCATTACAAGGTTCTTTTCTGTCAGGTGTTGTGAGCCTTATTTTATCCCAAGTGGCCACCGTGGAGACCCCTAAGACAGCAAAGAACCACGGACTTCTCTATTGGCTGTTCCCGTGGGCACGCCTGGCCAGGGCTCCTGGCTGGCCATTCATGGTGAGGGCTCCTCTACCCTTTCGTTCTTCCCCATCTCCCTCTTGGGGGTGGAGGGTAGTACTGACCTGAAGTCCACTCTTCCCATTACCATGTAATGTGTCACTTTCCACATGTTCATGGTGTGAGGCTATATCTTGAATGTTTAAGGTGGTGATGACTAGCTTGAGAATTAGCTGTCCTTGGTTTTTTTTCCTAGATGTAAGCGCATCAGGAAAGAATGAGAGGTAATTTTTCCTTGTGCCATGAGGAGCCAGGCTCTGTGTCTCAGGTGTCTGGACTTCTCTGAGGTGACTTTGCCTTTGTTTTCGACAGTCTGTGTTCCTATAGGAGTCAGGGCTCGCTCCACTCTCTGCAGGTTGGAGGGGAGATGGAGCCCCATGCTGGCCCATTGGAAGGAGGTGAGGACCTGGAATGGTGAGGACCCGGTCCACTTTGCAGGGACCACCTCATGGAAGGTGATACCTTGGATGAGGGGCTGGCTACCTGGCGGCCAGTGAGAGAGTGTAGTGCAGGGCCGAGTGGTGGCCAAGGCCCGGGCTGGCGTGCAGGGGGTTGGCATGCTCAGCATTACCTGCCAGAGCACCAGGACCAGGCCAGCCTGGGCTCACGGAGCAACTGAGGTGAAAGCACAGCACTGGACTAATGTGGACACACCAGTGTAGGAAGTGAGTCAGCTGAGAGTGAACTGGGCATGCAGAATTGTACAGGGCACCTCTACATTCTCAGAGTTCCTGCACAGCCCAAGAGTGGAGGTGGCATCCTAGAGCAATAAATGGATTTTGAGCTTCTCCTTGACCCTTAAAAAAAAAAAAACTCACTTGAAAGTGATGTTAGATTTATAGAAATGTTGCAAAGACATACAGATTCGCATCTACCGCTCATCCAATTCTGATCCATTTTGACTTTATTATGTTCTCATGGTAGATTTGTCAAAACTCATTTACCATCCTTGCTACATATTATTGCCTAAGTTCCAAACTTTATTTGAATATCACCAGTTTTTTCATTAATGTCCTCTCTCTGTTCCAGAATCCAAGCCGGGGTGCCATATCACATCAAATTGTCATGTTTCACCAGTCTCCTCTGGTCGAGGCCAGTTTCTCAGTCTTCCCTAGTTTCTTGTGACCATCGTCTTTGCTATCACTGGGCAGTGATCTTGTAGAATGTCTCCTCTAACTGGGCTTGTCAGTGTTTGTCTCAAGATTACATTGGGGTTACCAGAGTTGGAAAAGAATAACATGGGGTGAAGTGCCTTTGTCATCAGAAAGCATGTGATCCCCACGTGATATCACCTCAAAACAGCCCTTCTCCTTTGTTTAAGGGGGTGCCCACCAGGTTTCATCAGTATAAAGGATTGTTTTTCCTTTCCCATTCTATTCTTTAGAAACCACCTGAATCCTTTTTACACTCAAAATAGAAAAATAAATGTTATTGCTATCTGCAACTCAGTGACACGGAACAATCCTTGCCTGTTCTAGTTGTACATGAGCAAGCATTTTCTTGAGGCTCTCTGCCTCCACCAAAAGCAGTAGCTCTACTGGTAGGAATTTCAGGCTGTGTGACAGTTGGGCGTAGGTGTGTGGGCTCCGGCGATAAACGTAAGCAGCGTTCTCAATCCTGCCGCTCAGGCGATGCTCCGCTCTTCCTATATATAGGACCATACCATGGAGTAATCTGTTTATAAAATCTTGGTACAGATTTGAAAACTTAACACTCCCACGCACGTAAGAGGGGCCATCCTACCACTTATTTTCCTATGCAGGGTGTGAGTGCTAATTTACAAGAGGGTATTGATTGCTTACCAGGACAAATTGAGCATATTTGATTGGGGGCATAACCAAAGGGAAATATGGTCTTATTCTCTTCTCAGCACAGCGAGACAGTCACTCCATTTCAAGAGCAGGACATTTCCTATGCCTTTCAAACTGGGGGCTACTTCGGGATGACTATGAAAATAATTGTCTAGACTCCACCTTGGAGTTCACAGTCACCCCACAGGAAGATGCTGCCTGTACCATTCTGTTGCTGCCACTTTCGGCACTTATTTCCCTGTTTACTTCTGATGAGTCTGAGAATTATGGATTTTCAGGTTTAATGCTTTAGACAGAAAGTACTTTTGTGGTTAAGATCAGCAGGCTCTATGCATCATTCAGAATATGTGGAATACAGTCAAAGAAGTTATTTGAACATTACGGAAGTTGTTTATTGGGCTTCTGATTCGTAGATAGCAGTGAATTTAGCAACCAATTTAGAGCAATGAAACTTGGTGATGTTTATTCACACGCTGCTGTCACAATTGAAATTCAGTTCTGTAAATTTTTGAATTGGGTCCTTCACAGAAATCCTCTCACAATTTCCTCTCGTGCGTGATGACAGCTCAGCAGAAGGTTAGCGTGAGGCAGAGATTTGGCACAAGTCTTCATCCAGAGAGGCTGGAGATCTGGTGGAGCTCTGCATTCTGGGCCGGGAGCTGAGTTGGGGGTCCAGCTAAGCTCTCCGAGGTCGAGGCTGGCTAATGATTGGCATGGAAGCTCTCTTCTCACATTGCCCTCCACCTTGCTCCACGGCAAGCTTGTCTTCTCTTTAGTACCCTTGGTAGGTGTCGGGCTGCTTGGCAGAGCATAAGAAGAAGATGCTGCCTGTGGCCTTAAGAGGCCCACAGTGAAGAGGGAATCAATGGGGGAGCAACATGGAGCAGATCGCGAACAACTGGGCTATTAAAACCACTGGCTGGCATTACTGAGGTGAGAAGACAGAGGAGGGGAGGGGAGGCCTCCTAGCAGGCTTGGGGAATTACAGGTAAGGAACCCAAATAACAGTAGGATTTTGTCTTCTCTTGTGAAATGATGTAACAAAAAACGACATAACAATTTTGAACTTCATTTGGAAAAATGCAATGCCAGAAGAGTTCAGAAAGGTTTGGGAAAGGGTACTGAGGAGAGGAAGGAACTTTATATATTAAAGGAGATGGGAAAGGCGCTTAAGATATTATCCAATGGGCTCAAGCATTGATAAATGGATAGATAGAAGAGTCAACCTAGGAGACATGCCAAGGACGCTTATGTACTTAATAAAGGAACCAGTGGAGGAAGCTTTGAATTATTCAAAAAGTGATGGATGAACTTGGTTATTTGTGAAACATTGAAATTACAGTCACATCTGAAATATTAAATTACATTATGGATAGATTAGAATAGAAGTAAAATACAAAGCTTCTTAAAAGCAGAAGAAAATCTCAACACTGAACACTTTCTAAGTGCCACATATATTACATGAATTATTATGAGAATGAATTAGATTTATGTACTTAAAGAAACATGAAGCAATAAAAAGGTGAATACCAAACTGGCAAAAATATTCCAATACTATGATAAAGGGTCATTATCCTTATTTTACAAGAAAACCTTACAAAATATTAAGAAAGAAGGCAACACAAAAATAAAGGATAAATACAGAAGAAGTGCAGACACCCAATAAACATGAAAGAATGTTTAACTTTAGAGGTAAAGAATGCACAATAAAACATTAAGATTGAATATTTTCACCTGTCAAAAAGAGGCAAATATTTTAAAAGGAGAGAATCTGGCAAAATGTACCATTAGTTCTGAAAAAAAATGTTCATCACCTTTAGCTTCAAATTCTACCTTTACAAATCTCTTTGAAAGCTAGGATTTTGAAAATAACTTGGTTTTTAAAACCACATGTCTTGCACAAATCCTGACCCTAAACTCTACAACTATAATTGATCCTTATTCCTTTTATGTTATTTTGCAAAACTGTGAAAAGAAAGGATTCGAGGTCAAATCACTGAGTCGCACAAATCACTGTTGTCACAGGCAAGTTACATAACCTCTCTGAACCCCACTTTCTTAATCTTGTAAATGCAGTGTTGTTCTTGGATTATTTTCTTAAACTATTGGAGGGCACAAGATAACTGCTCATCAAATCGCAAGACATGGTCTTCATGTCCTCTCTCTATTCTAGCCTCTCAACATGTAGATACTTATTTGTTTCTCAATACTTTAAACCATGATGAAAAAAAAAACTATGATGGTTTTAGGAATCCGGTAGAGAATTGGACTCTGTCAGAAGATGAAAGAAGGAAGTGATTTGGGGATAAAGATCTTGGTGCTTGCTGAAGAAAAAGGAATGGGTGTGAAATTTGAGCATGGTCGTGTGCACCTGTAATCCCTGCTTCTGGAAGACTGAGGGGGAAGGATTCCTTGAGCCCAGGAGCCAAGAGTTCAAAGACAACCTGCACAACATAGTGAGACCTCATCTCAAGAAAGAAAGGAAAGAAGGAAGGAAGGGAGGAAGGAAAGAAGGAATAAAGGAAGAAAGGAAGGAAGGAGGGAAGGGTGGGAAGGAAGGAAGGTAGCAGGCAAAAGGGTTCCATTTAGAAGAAATTAGTCCCAGTATTCCTATGAGAGAAGACAGCAGAGGCTGTGGGACATGAACTTGGATTCCTGAATTCCTAGGAGTTCAGCACTGACCAGACTAGGCCAAAAACCAGCCAACAAAAGCAAAGCATGCAGTTGACTCCCAAAGTTTGCAGGACACATCTCTTCTAAAAGAAGCTCCATCTGAGCCTGAAACCAACTGTCCTGAGATCCTACCCTGTCCATGCCTCCCCACCTGAGACACGCATCGCTGTGCCAGCATCAGTGCCCACAGGATCTCTGTCTTGTGGAGGAGACTCAAAGCTGGCTTGCTGGGAGACTTCTAGGTGGGGTGACTTCTAGCTCCCTCCCAGATTCCCACAGCAAAGTGAGCATGGCCTCTCTCAGAGCTGGACATGAGAGAGACAGAATAGGCCTGGCCATATTAAAGGAAAGGATGATCTAATTCAAGGCTGACTCTAAAGCAGATATCAAGCAACTTTTTGCCCCCAAGACTGCAGTCTGAGAAACTTCAAAGCCCTGCTCACCATATCTACCGAATTCCTGGGCTTGTAAAGTCTCACGATTGCTTCTGTCTTCAGCCCTTCTGTGTTCCAGGCCCCATATCAGCCTGGTCAGAAACTCAAATCCTTCAGTGGTTTCCACAGAGAATTCCTTCATCTCAGGCACTTCATGGGTTTAGTTGTCTTAACTCAGTGGTTCTCCATTGGAGCAATTTTGCCCCTCAAGGAACATTGGCAGTATCTGGAGACATTTTTAGTTCTCACAGTTGGAGTGGGAATATTACTTGCAGCTAGTTGGGTAGACACAAGAATGCTGCGGGGCTGACAGCCCTCCCACAATAAAGAATTATCTGATCCAAAATATCGATAATATTGACTCTGAGACACTCTACCTGAACTGAAGATACGTGAAGGTCTTGAACAGGACTGGCGACACTACATGCTAAATAGGGTTCTGTCATCCTTGTGACTTCCCTCTGTTCTTTTCCTTTCTCTGCCTCACTGTTTTACCTCTCCAGAGCAAAACAAACTCCTCTCCCTGTCATGCCATGTAGCTAAGCAGTAGCCTTTAGTAATAAAAGCAACACTTTAGAGTCCACTCTACCAAGTGGCTTGTCAAATTATTCCTTCCATTCATCTTGTACTCTTTAAGAAGAATTCTCATAAATACAGTTACTGCCTCAATCTTATCATACATATGTAGATGAACTCTATCTAAAAAATGGAAGAGGCTTAGACCCAGACTTAGTTTGTTTCTGCTGCTGTAACAAAATAAGTGACACTGTGTAATACATAAAGAAGAGGAATTTGTTTAGCTTAAGTCTTGAGATTTAGGGGCATAGCACAAGCATCAGCTCTAGTGAGCCTTTCTGGCTACATCACAACATGGCAGACTGTATCACGGTAGGAATGTGTGTGAAAAGGGACAACCACATGATGAGACAGGAAAGCAAATGGATTTGGGGGCTGGACTTGCTCATTTTTATAACAACTCATTCTTGTGGGAACTAACTGAGGTCTTGAAAGAACTACATTAATCCTTCCTGAGGGCAGGAGTTCTAATTATCTAACCACCTTCCATCAGGCCCTGCCTGGCTCTCAAACTCACCACACTGGAGACCAAGCTTCCAGCGCACAAGCATTTGAGGTAAATACTGAAACCATATCCAGACCATAAACCCTTACCAATATCTTCCAAACTTGAGGGTCAGAGCTAGAGCAGTGAGTACATGTGGCATGGTGAGGGGTGGGCAAGCGACGAGAAAAAGCACTGTGATTCCACCCACACTGTTGTATCTATGGAGAGAAATTGTTTCCAGCTCCAGCACTTGGAAAGGACAGCTGAGCCAGGCTGAGTCAGAGACCTGGGAAGCAGGTTGCTTGGAGGACAATTAATTGCATCAGGCAAAGTGTGTTTGCTACTGTAAACATGAGCAGGGACCCCTGAAACGCAGGCAAAGCCTCTGCCCACAGTCCCAAGGTGCTACCTTCTTTCTTTCCCTCTCTGATCTTCCACAACCCTGCTCTCTGTTGAGGCTGTGGACCTCAGACCTAGCAGAGTGAGACCAGAGTGAATCTCTTTGCTTGTGTTAAAAATTATTCAAATAGGTGGCCATCATTTTGTAGGATGTCACCTCAGGTCTCAAAAGTAGAGGAAAATATTCATCTATCTCTTATCTCAGATAGAACACATCAGACCTGAAAGATCCTGCAGCCGTGAAGCAGGAAAGATGTTTGCCAAAGGATATAAAATTGCAGTTGGATAGGTCAAATAGGTTTAAGAGTTCTGGTGACTGTAGTTAACTCCCACGCCTTGTATTCTGGAAAAATGCTAAGAGAATGCAAGTTTGTTCTTACTCCAAAAATGATAACTATGGGAGGATATTCATATATTAGCTGGTTAGATTTAACTATTCTTCTAAGCTTTGTAGATAAGCCACCAAAAAAAAATACAGTGAATGAATGTTTAAATTGTTAAAATTTATTACAGTAAAAGACTCATTGCCATTAATCTCCCTGAAAGATTCCTCCCTCACTTCAAACACACTTATTCCATCACTTTTGTCAATTTCTGAAGCAGTTCTGGAAGTCCTCCATTGTGGGTGTTTTGAGTTGTACAAGTGAGACTGCTTTGATGTCCTGGATCAATTCAAAACATTACCATTCATGGTCATTTTAACTTTAAGGAAGAGCCAGAAGTGCCAGATCTGATGAATAAAATAGATGAGGACACATCATAATGTTTTTACCAGCCTGCTTTTCTGTTCGATGGTCCTCAGCAGCAACATTCGCTACATTTTTATTATAACTTATAAAGACACTCATGAAGGAGGACCTTCAGAGCTGCTTCAGAACGTGGCAAGAATGATAGGATAGTGTGTTTGAAGTGAGAGGGAGTATTTCGAGGAGGATTAATGGCAATATTTTGTATTGTAATAACATTTTACACATTCATCGTATGTGCTGATCACCCCTTCTACCCAAAACATTACGTTGCCCATGAAATATGTACAATTTGAAAAAATCAATGAAAGTAAAGAAGGGGCCTACCTAAGGAATGGAGCAAATAACTCCCTATGAAATAGACTCAGGGCAAAGACGTTCTTATCTGTGCTCTCAGTAAAACCCCACTCAGTAAAATCCCAGAGACTCTGGCAGGTGGGGAAACAGTCCAGGCAGCCTTGAGGCAACACATCTGAGGGGACAGCATGCAGTGGAAAAGTGTGATTGCCAAACTGCAAACCCCAGTAGGGACTCTGGATACCACAGAAATGTAAATCAGAGATGGAACGGATGAGATTGAGAAATTCTCCCAGAACCCAAAAGGAAAATAAAAAGAGATTATAGGTTGAGTTTAATAACAAGAAATATTATTTCAAAAACAGATTGAGGAATAGAGGGTGAAACGAAAGCAAAAAAAGTTGAGAAGAGATACTCTGAATGGCTGGAATTTTGTTTGTAAAGCGGGTGAGGTGAGGCTCTTCCTAGAATTCACACTTTACCAGGCAGCAAGTAACCACGTTTTGGGAACAGATGGAAATAAGCCTTATTAAAAGCAGACTGAGCCAAGCCGGGCCTGTCCGCTTGGGCCACCAGGGTCTGGGCAGCAGTGTGTCAAGAGTGACTGACTGCAGAGCTTCAAAAGGTGGAATCCATTCATTCATTTGATCCATCCTCCTTCATCCGCTAAGAATTACTGAAGCCATTGTTAGGACAGGTGAAGTTCTGGCAGTTAATTCAAGAATTCTTTATATCGCTCAGATACCTTTTATGTACCTACGTAACCTGCTGTTCTGATGTAAATGATTAGGGGCACAGCAGAGTTGGTGAAACCCTCTGATTAGTATGGCTAAGAAAATGGTGTTAGTTTTGCTCTGGGTCTAGGTGCAGGCAAGATGCTCCACTGCTGCTGGTCCCATGCTGGTCTGGGAAGTGGCATTGTCATCATCACTCTTTTCCATCTCTATCAGTGCCCTCGTTCCCCATCAGTTTTGAGTGCAATACCCATACCAAGGCTCTTGCAGTGTCTGCCTACCCGGTCCTGCTACTTGGAACCTGGGTGTGTGCTCTTGGCACCCCGCCCTGTGTCTGCTTGCTCTGGGGCACAATGTGTAGATCTGTAGAGCGGACATGGATTATACCACTGGGAAAGGTTACTTCTGCTTTGTTTTGTGGGTAAAACACATTTCTAACTGGAATGTGAGATGAAAACATGTCCCCAGGTGGCAGATAACCTGGTCTCCATGACACACCCATAAAAACCTTGAACACCTTCCTGGCTGCTGTGGCTCCTGGGTCACCCACCAAGTAACCTCATCCCTGTGTCCACGTGGGCACAGAAGCACAGGTCGATGTTGGGCAGTCACCAGTACCTCAGGGCCAATTGTCACCAGCCCCAGAGAATCAGCTCCAGGATGAGGGAGGTGACCCTGCTGGAGAGCTCTTTAGTTAACAGGCATGCACTTCAGAGTCAGCTGGGAGGGATTAAACTGAAGACTGCAGAGCATTATAGGGATGGAGAGCCCTATAACGCAGAGATTATGGGGTGTGCTTTATAACAAGAAATATTTCAAAAACAGATTGAGGAATAGAGGGTGAAATGAAAGCAAAAAGTTTTGGAAGAGATACTTTGAGGGCTGGAGTTGTTTTTGTAAAGGGGGTGCCACTTTCACAGACCCAGAGAATTTGTGTAGCTTTGAAGCCCTGCGTAGAAAATAAGAAGGGCTTGGAGCTCGATAAAGCTGGAATGTCTTCAGAAGAAAAATCCCAAAGAGGAGATTATGAAGATAGGGTTGCAGAATTTTTATTTTTAATTGTTTATATACTATATATATCTTCTACCAGGCACAGATTTTACTTCACTGTATTTGTAAGCTGGTTAAAAAGATCAATAAACTAGGATTACTGGCCAGGAACAGAGAGGTGTGAGGCTCAGTCTAGAAGATGAGGCTTCAACATCTTAAAGATGCCTAAGCTGACCAAAGCTTGATGTGAGGGGCACATCAACCAGGACGTCATGCCAGATTAGGGACGATAGAGAATGTGGGGTGGGAGGAGTCCTGGTTTGGAGTCTTGAGAAGTCAGACTAGGACAATGAGTGGTAGATGATTACAGTCATTATTCTCAGGGAATTCTACCTCCCTGCCCTTGATAATCTCCCCCTTGGTGACTCTGGGTCTGGCCATGGGACTTGCTTTCACCAGTGAGATGTCAACAGACATGATATTAGAAGCAGTTTGCAAATTGTGACTTGGTTTTGGCATTTCAGAATGTTGGCTCTGTGTGAAGAGGCACGTGACCCACAGACAGCCAACACCAGCCTCCAGATGTGTGTGAGGCTGTATGAGACCCTTCAGGGCCAGCCAAGCTACTGCATAGATGACTTCGGCAGCATGAATGCTGTACAACCAACACAAGAACCACTAGCCACGTGCAGCCCAATCTGCTGCCCACAGAACCCTGAGCAAACATAGTAGTAGTCATTTTAAACCACTAAGTTTTGGTGTAGTTTTATTCCTGGCAGTATGTAACTGGTACGCCATTTCAAATACCTCTCATTACATTTACAAATAACACCTTGCCCTACACATAGTATATGGTCAGCAAACAAATCTTCCTATAGCTTTTATTTAAGGAGGTACAGAACAAAATAATAAAAATAGTATAGAATAGCTAGATCATGCTATGATTTAGTTGTTTAATCTCCCTGGGAGTCTAGTTCATCTCTGCTTTAGAGATCTTGTCTTACAGAGCCAAGTTTATGTAAAAATGGATGATGTTAATGAGTTCCAGTTTCCTCTAATTGCATCAGGATGTCAAAAGGTATTTTTCAACATTCAAAGGAGGCACGTTTATCCAATTTTCCACCTATATTCCTCTGTCCAGTGAGATGGCTGGAGAGCTGTAGGGAGAAGTCTGGGTGCCAGCTGAGCTATCAAATAGTTTCTACCTCACTAGTCCCCTGGTCACTGGGCTGAGTTCCCTCCTTGGGGACCATTCCTGCTGAGTAGCACAACCCACCAGCCACTACTGGTAGGAGATGGCAAATCTTATTCCCAGACACCACCAATGGATGTGCATACATTTTCTTCCCTTCCCATGAAGAGGAAAGGATGAAAATCATGCTTAATGAATGGAATCTCTTGGGAAAAACAGAGCTTTGTAATTCAAGGTATTTTCTTCAGTGACTCTCAAAGTAGTTTGCCTTTTGGCCCTGGGTTTGCAAGTTACAGTCAATTATGTAAATAATTTGTTAATGATTACTGTGACTGATAAGTATAATTTGAAAATGAAACAAACAGTCCCTGTAATAACCAGGGCCCTTTCTCTCTGAATGATTTGTTTAATGAGTCATATCATTTTTATCTCTGCTCCATGGAAAGGTCAACCTGGCTGCATTTCAGTTGCCAGTTTTCTCAAAAACAGTGGTTCTGTTTGCACCCAAGAAATGCTGTGCGTGCACAGACTTTTCTGGCCTCTGAGGAGGGTTAGGTTTTTTTCTTCTCTCCCACAGCCTAGCCCACAGAGGACAGTGCAGCAGTTATTTGAGGTAGTTTATTTCACAGGTGCTGCTTCCAAAAAGCCTTCAATATCTGCTACTACAACAAGGTCAAAGCCCCAAGACAGGTCTGCTCACTCAGGATACCACTGCATAGCATCCCAGATGGAGTGCCTTTGCTTTGGGGCATCCTGGGGCTGCCATCTGGGTGTACACTGTTGGGTACCTTGCAGCTTTTGGGGGGCACATTGGACTTTGTAATGAATGGTATCAAAGGCACGACCTTACAGGACCTGGATGTAAAATCTCTCCAATAATCTGCTACTCTCAATTCTCAACTATCGTCAGTCATCAGTCCATCAAAAAACAGCTCCTATTGTTTATTATGAGTGGTCCTGTAAGCTAACAAAGAAGCATTAAATAAAATCTGTGGTCGAGTACATGAATGTTCTTCACAGGAAAAAATAAAGGCAAGAGAAAAAGATAAGGGGAAAGAACTCAGTCTGAACACAAATAGAAACAAAGGAACCCAACAACACCGCAAAGGAACAGAAACTGTGGTGCAGAGTGGGGGCGGGGGAGAGAACAGACACAAGAAGTTTTTGAGCGCAGAACTTTCACTCTAGATCTCAATCCAGGGGGAAAATGTAAGCAAGCCTTCAACTTTTTGAACGTTTGTTTTGTATGGTGGCTTGAAGGTGGCGATGGTTTTTATGGAACTCAGCAAATGAATAAATCTGTGGATATGTGGAAGCCAAAGCCTCCTCACTGGGGAAGAAGGGGTGTGCAGACATGGAAGGGAGAATTTATGATTTCTACTTTCACCCCTCTGAACTGAAGTTGTTATGCTTTGATTTCTGCCCCCCCCTATTCCCCGCACTACTGTGGACTGAAACCAGGGCTTTGGCATTGAGCTACGTCTCCAGCCTTTCTTATTTAATTTTTTAAAATTTTGAGACCAGGTCTTGCTAAGTTACCCCAGGCTGACCTCGAACTTGCGGTCTTCTGCCCCAGCCTTGTAAACCATGGGGTTTCAGGGGTGCACCACCATGTCTAGTTTATTTCTGTTCCAGTCTCCCAGAATGTCCTTCCCAAATATTTCTGCTTCTTAAAATCCTCCCTCTCCTCTACAAGGGCTTCTATCATTGAGCAATTTCTCTTTCTCTGAACTTCCATAGTGTATACCCCCAGTTCACTAAGAATACATCGTAAATGTTTACATTGGAATAAAATTCCTTATGGAAGTCTCACCTTACCTACTACTAACACTATCCTATTAAGCACTAATGTCTGATTCTCTTTTTCTCACTAGATGCCACGGCATTCAATAATGACTTGTCAAAGCCGGGTGTGGTGGCACATGCCTGTAACCCCAACCCTTGAGAGGATGAGGCAGGAAGATTGCTGTGAATCCCAGGCCATCCTGAGCTACACAGTGATTTCAGGGCCAGCCTGAACTACATAACAAGATTCTGTCTAAAAACAACAGCAGCAGCAACAATGACAACAACAGCTAAAAAAAAAAATTGACGTGTTGAGTGGAAAAGGGAAAATGTTATTTTAACTAATAAGAAGAAATGTCAACATTCTGCAATAATATGAAAATATAACTGCATGCATGCTAGAGGGTGAAGATGAATCCTAATGATAAGTCTTGGGTTCAACAAGCTCCATGTAGATTCTCAGTGTGATAGGCCCTCTAGAAAGCTGGTGAAGTTACAGGATGCATCAGTAGAGGTATGATATTTAGAGAAAGGAAGGTGATCAAGCCACTCTATTCAGACTTCAGCAGTCTGATGTTCAAGTTTTCAGCATTGTGTTCACATTTTGGGTCATAATTTAAGAGTGTCACATGCAGCCTATTAAACCCAAGTCGTGGGCAGGGTTGGATACAAGGGATTACATGAACTAGAAAAGAGACCCTTGGAAAAGGGAAGAGGCTACGGGAAGGGATGATGCATACAAACTATCTCTATAAATAATGAAAGATTTTATATGAAAGAGGGATTTATTCCATGTCATCTAGAGGGGCAGAAGTGATCATTTTTGGAGGAGATCGGTGGGATGAATATTTTTGTCTCAACCTAAGGAAGGGCTGTCTGACGAGGGAAGTTGTCTAACTTGAAAAGGGCAGTTTGAGGTCAAGCACTGATGTTGGTGGGGTCCTAGGAGAGCTTGTGGGCAGCGCGGTTCAGTACATCAGGTACAGATGTGGGCTGATCTGGGTGACTTCTGGATACTTTCTACCTCTAAAAGGCCATAAGTAGACGATCCTGGTTAAGAAGTCTCTGGAAACATGAGTGAACAAAGCAGTGTATGACGGAATGCTGAGCCACGAAGTACAGACGATGCGGGCAAACGGAGCCGGGCAGAGAAGGCTCAAGTCCTTTGGCTGAGCGCTGTGGAGAAGCGGGCCGGGTGGCCAGGGAGGCAGGGTGGGGAGGCCGCCGTGCCGCAATGAGACGGAACTGGGTGTTCACACGAGCGGGCGAGGTGTAGGATGCGAAGGTCACACTGAGCGCTGGGAGTCTATCAGAGGAATTAAAGTAGCAAAAGCAAAAACAGATCACCTGGTGGATTTGAAGTTCTAGCTCTTATTTCCTAGCTGAATGACCATGAGCAACCCATCTTTTCTGGTCCTTCACTTCCCTGGTTTGTGAATAAGAGGCCTGGATGACACGGCTGAAATTCCTTCTCTGCGAGGCACCGGCTCTTTGAGTCGTATTATTAGCTGCCACTGCAGATGCACGGGCAGAAGAGGGTTATGAGAGGAGTATTTTAGGAAGATTAATTTAATATGCAGGCTAGATGGAAGTTGGATGGGAATGAAGGTGGGAAAAGTGGCTGAAAAGCAGCTCCAGTAACTGTCTCAAAATGATGTCATTCAACTTTAATATTGTTTACTCAGAGTTTTATGTCAAAGTGTCAGGCAGCACAAAGTGTGGTGCCTCCTGTGTATGACAGCTTCATTTCTAGGGCAAATTAACTTCCCCTCCTCCTTTTCTCCTTCTTCTTTTTCTCCTTCTTCCTCCTGCTCCTTTTTTTCTTTTTCTTCTCCTTCCTTCTCCCTCTCCTTCTTGTTTTTCTCTTGTTTTGCTTTGTGTGTGCATGTGTGTGTGTGTGTGTGCGCGTGTGTTTAAAGAGGATCTCCCTATATATCCCAGGACAGCCTGGGACTTGTGAGTCTCCTGCTTTAGCCTCCAAGTTGCTAGGATTACAGATATGTGCCACTGCACTCGCCTCATCTGTCTTCATGAATAATTTTTAAAACACAAGGCTGATTACAATCATTTAAAACCATACATCAGTGACCCAAATCTGCAAATATTTCTTTTTCCTGTCCTTTCACGAGAATAGTTGAAATAACGGCTCACTTCGCAGGGAATTTCTCTGCTTCCCTGTCCTGAAAAATATTCAACACTATTCCCAAAGTATGGAGACCTGCAGTGGAACTTCCATGTGGCGTATTTTTTTTTCAGCAAACCTGGCTGACCATACTGTTCAGAGAACTGACCTCGTACTCCTGTCTTCTTGCGGCAGGCACTCTCTTTTGTGATAGTGTCATCACGCGTTATAGATGAGTTCTTACCCTGACAGTTTGCTCTGTTTCTTAAACTAAAATGTTTTCCACAGAGCCGAGTGTCCAGGGCTGCTCAGGGGAGGCGGCGACTCCTCTCTAGGTGGTTGGTTTGCAGACAGAGACAGACGGAGTGAGAAAGAAGGTCAGGTCTGACTGCCTTCGGGTGAGTGGGCCTGCCAGGGGCCTTGGGCAAGGCTGGAGGAGAGGAGAGGACTCTTTGGTTGCCTTAAACTGGATGCTTTGGCAAACTAGAGATGCTAATTAGAGAGCCATTAGTTGTAGACTGGTAGCTGGAATCTCCTTCAAGAGGCCTGATCATGATGCTATATGACAGGTATCGCCCATGATCACTAAGGGAACCTGCAGCCTAAGCAGACATTATGGGATGAGAAAACACCAGGTGGTCTGAGGGAGGGGAGGTGAGGACAGTCGCACCTTTATCACTTCCCTCGCAATGGGTCTCAGCCACTCCAGAACCTCACACCCACCTTCCTTCCGTTCTTCCTTCCTTTTCTCCTTCCTTCCTTCCTTCCTTCCTTCCTTCCTTCCTTCCTTCCTTCCTTTCTTTCTTTCTTTCTTTCTTTCTTTCTTTCTTTCTTTCTTTCTTTCTTTCTTTCTCCTCTCTCTCTCTCTTTTTCCTGCCTTCATTACTTTCCTCATCCAGTGACTGAATAGAAAATAGATGAGGGAGAGAGTTTAGGAGGCAAACTCACCTCTTTGAAGATGGGTCGTCATTCGGATCATTTCAATTTCTTACTTGCATCAGACTCTGGGCTTAGTGCGTGAACTAAGTGGGAGCTGTGGATCATCAATCACTTTAGGCACGATGTGCCCTCTTTTTCCTCATTGCTAAATCGTGGTCTGTGATTTGTACTGTTCTGTGTGGTAATTTGTATTATTAGTCTACAGTGAGATAACCACAGAAATTGCGAGAAAGCATTTAGGAACTTGCCAAATCATTTGGCGTTGTTGTGGCATCCAAGTTCACTTTTATTGTATTTTTACCAAGGCGTTGGTCTCCAATGGATTAGGCATTTTCAAAAAGGTCCTCTCCTATAGAGAGTTCTGGAAAACACTGTATTCCAGCAGTTCATCAACAAAATGTTTACTTAGGACCTACTATGTGCAAGTGTCAGCTCTAGGAACAGAACCTCGCAAGGAGCTAAAAATCCTCGCTTTGTAAATCAGCAGCTAACAGCCTGAGGATTTAGGGGTGATAATCTAATCCCTCCTTGTGCCAAGACAGACTCTGGAAGAACAGATGTCAGATCCTGATCTTCTTCGGTTCTACCGAAGTCTCTGGCACAGTGCTGAGAACAAAACAGACACATTAGAGTCACTCACTGAGTGAGGTTATTACTCTGCATAGTAGTAAGAAAAACAAGGAGAAAATTTCAGAGCAGCACTGACTCTATCAAGCAGGTGGCTGCTGTTCCTCCTGCTCTGCTGCTCCTTCTCTGTCCATAGGGAAGATATATTTCTGGGGTCGCAAACGTGGACTGGTCATGGCTCCGTGTCTGAATTTAAATCACCTTTGTGTGTGTGTGTGTGTGTGTGTGTGTATGTGTGTATGAGGGATCGAACTTAGGGCCTTGCGCTTGTTAGGCTAGCACTCTAACCACTGAGCTAAATCCCCAGCCCAAAATTTAACTAATTGGAATCTAAGGAATCTTCACAGGAAGCCAAATTCTTCATAGATAAATTGTGTAGTTTTGTTTGCTCGTTAATTATTTCTTCAGAGGTATTTTTGGGGCTTTCAGAGGCAAGGGATGTCAAGTAAATATATTCCTTTGGTGCCAACAAATGGCTCATGAGTGATTTCACTGCGTTGTTGGACAGCAGAGTGGCCCCCAAGGGGCCCGTGAGAGCCCGTGAGAGCCTCGAGTAGCCTCAGCCACCAGCAACTCTTCTTCACTTCTTATTTCACAGCCAAGGACGGAGATACAGAGCGAGTGAGTAGCCTCTTGGGTAATAAATTATAACTCTTTCCAAGGATTTGTGATGCAAGCATGACTTACTGTGGGCTAACATTTGATAATACAAATTCTCAACACTAAATGAACTTGGTCACTAAGAAAACCTCAACAAATTGACATTATTCATATTCAATACAGGGCCAAATATCTAAATCATCACTAGCCCGTGTCCAAGCCTGAGAGAGAGCTTATCTTAGAGAGTAGCAAGCTGAGGGCTAGAAACCTGGGTGCACGTTGAAAGTTCAAAACAGGTTTCACGACCACTTAAAAATTGTTTTCTAGGTCCATTTTTATTTAGTATAAATGTGGTATAACACACAGGGTTCCTCTAATCTTTGAGGGGCCCATGTCTTGAATTTTTCTGTTTCTTAGCCTTGATATCACTGACGTTTTGGCGTGGATAATTTCATCATCGCCGCTAGCTTGTGCCCTGCGGGATGGTTAGCTGAGTCCTTGGCCTCTACCCACCATATGCTAGTAGCACCCTCCCAATTGTAATGACTGAAACTGTCTCCAGATCTCCCCGTGTGTCCCCTGGGCGGCAAAACTGTTGCTGGTTGAGAACCGGTCCCGCAGTGGAATGGTTCCTTACAGTTGTGGTAGAGTTCAAAACTTACCAGTCTGATGAAGATACGCTCCACATTATGCAAAGTAAATTAACAGTGAGCTATCTCCCACTCAAACAGGCTAAACTCTTTTAAAAATGACAACACCAAATGCTGGCAAGGATGCAGAGAAACTGGAAATCTTATACACTGCTGCTGGTGGGAAGACAAAATAGTATGATCACTGGAGAATTGCTTGGCAGTTTTTAAATAAAATTAAACGTATTTATTATAGTGTATGATATATAGTAGCTGTACAGGTAGCAGCGAGACTCAGTCTAAGTGACATGAAAACACAGGTTCACCCAAAAACCTGGATGTTGGGGCTTATAGCAACTTTGCAACAGCCAAAGAAGTAGAACAGCCCAGATGTTCTTCAACCCCTGCATGGATAAGTGCACTTTGGTACACCCAGATAATGGAATACTACTCAGCAGCAAAACGTAATCACTCACAATACGTGCAATGACATTGATGAATCTCAAGTGCATTATGCTAAGTGGGGGAAAAAGACTCGAAAACTACAAGGAAGTATGATTCCCTTCCTGTGACATCTGGGGAGGGAAAAATTGCAGGGACAGAAAATAGAGCTGAGGTTGTGAAGGACTGGAAATAAAGGAAAAGAGTTGCCTGCAAAGACCACAGGAGGATTTTTTGGGTGATGAAACATTAATATTTTGATGATAGTCGCAGTTCTATGACAGTACGCATTTGTCAAAATCTCCAAGATGGTGTGTATTATACTCCTGTACATAAAGCAATGCACCCTATTTCTGTATGTATTAATTTTAAAACATGAAAAATAACATATCAGTGTTACCAGAATAAGAATAAAGAATGCAAAATAAATACACTTAATATTTTTGAGTTAAACACAGTGCTCTTAGCAACCTGGGGAGAAGACAAAAGGTAAATTTTGTCTCCTCGGCAAAGCCCCAGACATTGTCGTCGAATGTTCCCCTCCACCAAACGGCCTGGACATTAGGG
>PVJO010004154.1:0-113058 GCA_004026905.1 Hystrix cristata
TATTTATATATTTGGTTAGGCACTGTATGAAACATCTCTACCTGAATTATCAGATTTAATTTTAGAGTATAAAACACTCCTTCCTAAGTGAGAAACTCCATTAGAAAATGAACTTTTGAGCCAGACATGGTGGTGCAGGCCTGTAATCCCAGCATTCTGGAAGCTGAGGCAGGAGGATTGCTGCGAGTTCAAGACAGGCCTGAGCTACATAGTGAGTTCAAGGCCAGCCTGGACTACATAGCAAGACCCTGTCTCAAACAAAACAAAAACAACCAAAAAAAAAACCAGAACTTTTTACCTCTCTTAAGTTGCATTAAATTTTAGTCTTCATATACATACAGAATAGTAACTTCGGTTTTTAATTAAATAGATTTCTTATTTGTGTAAATGATTCTAGTTATCTATTTTCTATAGCAGTGCAGCCTCCTTAAATCCTTTGTAGCATAAGATGATATTTATATAAAAATGTAAAGGAAGAAAAATTCATTTATGTATTTTTTGGTTTCGTTAATCTTTTGGTCCTTTAACTTTTTTTTTAATGAGAAAAAGACTGCACATTTACTGACATTTCTTAATTTTTCTTATTTTACATGACAGTTTGAATGCTTCCTTAGTAACACATCACTTTGCATACTGACTAAATTTCTTTTTATTGAGTGAAGTACTCCTTTTTTATGCAATTTTAAGGCACATTTCCGATCGATTTAACTAAGACGCGGCTCCAGATTCAAGGCCAGAGAAACGATGCGAGCTTGAGAGAGGTTAGGTATCGGGGGATGCTGCACGCTCTAGTGCGGATCGGCAGGGAAGAAGGTCTGACGGCGCTGTATTCAGGGTAAGTAGACTTTGGGTATTTGCATTCACTGTTGACCTTTCAAGAGAATAGACTTAACCCCAAGCCTTCATAGAGAAAAAGTAAACATTCGATTTGTATCGGAAAAGAGCAACGAGCACAGTAGATTTTAATTCTAACTGTATTTTCTAAATATGTGTTTTATGTGTCATGAAACTGCTTTTTACTGCTTTTACTATATGCGAGTGCAAACAACAATAAAAAAAATCACATTTGTTTAAAACATCTTGTTTTTCAGTTTTTCACTCTTTGAAAGAATAACCCTTTGCCTTAGCTAGTCTGAATTATAGAGGTTTTCGCCATCATGCAAATGACGTAGTATGGGTAAGAGTTGCATTGAACCCAGCATTTAATGGACAGTGCTTGACAAGTGTTCTGTAGGCTCTGGATGGGAAGGTGAATGAAACAGACTTTACTAGGTGGTTTAAATAGTCAATTAAAGGGAAATTAAAGGTCAAGGGAAAAAATGGAGAGTAGATATTGAGGTATTTGGAAACAAGCAAGAGGAGAAATTCTTATCAACCCGAGGGGCCTGGGGACTAGGGCAGGACAGTGTTAGCAGGCCCCAGAAGGGCTGGAGCTCCTAAACGGAGGACGGACAGTAGTTGCCAAGGGATGCCTAAGTCACACCCAGGAGGACGAAGAAATCCTCTGTCTTTTTCTCCTCCTCCCTGCCTTGTCCCACTGGCTGAACCCCCTGGAAGTCAGCTGGCAGGGGAGCCTGAGTGATGTAGTCCACAGATGTCAGCCTCTCAGGGGACAGAGAAGGGTGAGCAAGCATCTGGGAGAACAGATGAGGATCACAGTGTCCTTAAGGAATTGTCAGTGGGGAAAGAAGATGTGGAAATGGTAGAGAGGGCATTAATCCCAGACTGTAGGGGAAAGAGAATTGGGTGTTTTTAGGAAAGCTGCTTGGACTAAGAGGCACTGGATCAGACCTTGAAGGATCAAGAAGAGTTAGCCAGGTGAAATTAGAGTGGAATGGTATTCATGCAGAACCAGGATATGTGCAAGAGAGCGTGATACATTCTAGGAACTGCAAGTGACTCAGCATAGATATAATGTGGGAGTTGATAAGTAGCAAGAGATTGCACTGGAGTGGTAATAAGGACGTGGGCAGCCTCATTCTGTGCCAAATACAGGTCCCAAACCTGTGGTCCACAACCCCTTCATGGACCCACTAATCCCAAAGGTTTTTGTTTTTCAGTTGAACCAATATTTGATTGATTGAGATGGGATCTCTCTATGTTACCCAGGCTGGCCTTGAGTTCCCGGGCTCAAGCAGTCCTCTTGCCTCATCCTCCTGATTAGCAAGACTATATGTTCAAGCCACCATGCCCGACTGAGCTAGTATTTTAAAATGAGAAATTGCACATAAAAATCTTGGATTCCATGTTCTCAAGAAAAATAAGTATCGTACCCACATTCATTTACTTAAGATAATGTTAGCTAGAGTTAAGTATGCTTTCTCTGCGTTATAAAACCTCTCACACAGCATATTTGTGTGCAGTTGGACTGAACCTGGCTTCCCTCACGTCTGCCTGTAGTTATAAGCACTTAAATTTGGCAGACAGAAGCTGCTGAAGGTTTTTTTCCTTTTTCTCTTTTTTTATTATTCTTTGTTTGCGATGTGTAGTAAAGACATTCATCCGGGGTTTTAAGTAGGAAGACTGAGAAGATCAGATTTCCATTTAGAAGTTGCCTGCTTGATGTGGGGAAGAAGAGTTGATAGGTAGCTCTAGAAGCAGAGCTGTCATGTTGGAAGCAGAAAAGATGAGAATCTGAGCTGAGGTATTATTTTTGGGGATAGCGAGGAAGAAGGCAGACTAGGAAACTGTTTAGGATGTAGGCCGTTAGTGTTATGAAATCTCTTTTATGAGGTCCCGTTCATGGGGCATAGTGAGGAAGGAGGAAACAGGGCTAGACGGACCTCTGGTTTTGACCAGTGTGGAGCTGGAGCTTCCATTCCCTGGTTTAGGAAATGGAAAGTAAGAGTTAATTCTCTGGGAGAAGAAAGGTGATTACTTCAGGGTGGGACATTTGATCTGGGGGTATATGTAGATCCTCTAAATTGAGAACATAGGAAGTTGGAAATGTGTGTTTGGATCAGTGTTGGAAACAGGGATTTAGGAGTCATCAGTGTTTAGATGTTAGTTGAAGCTACGGTTGTGTTTGTTGAGCTCATGGAGGGGCTGTGTGGAGTGAGGAGAGAAGGCAGAGTAAAATTCTGGAGATCCCCAGAGGACACAGGATGCTTAGAGAAAAGAAGTGGGAGGGGCTGGTGCTACTGCTGGTTGGGGGAAGACAGCTACCAGAGGCCAAGAGTGGCCAGAAGCAACCCTCAGAGGTTATACGACCACTACCTGAAAATCATCATTTAATTTAGCAACAAAACTGCCGCTTGGTCACCTGGTGAGGGGGGAGTTGAGATAGAGGGTAGAGAGAACCCAGATGGTAATTGTAGAGGGAGGTGGGAGTTGTGGAAAGAGAGGTGGGGGTGTAAATACCACGGGGTGCTTACTGGTGAGGAGGCTTGTTGATGGGTAGCAGGATGGAGGAAAGTTGGCTTGTTGTTCCTGATTGTGTCTTGAACTTGTTTCAGTATTGTGATGGAAAAGATTTTAGGCAGAGTAAATAACTGGAACTAGGTAGGTTCCCAAACAGTTAGTAGATGAATTCCATAGCAAGAGAATTACAGGTACTTATGGCGTGTCTTGCTTGGGGTAGTTTTCCCAGCCATTTCGTACTGAGACAGGAAAGCCCTTGCATTTTAATATGAGTGGGCATTAAAAAGATTAAGATGATATGTACATGTCCTAACTCCCCATGGTGAATGTGATCATTACATACTACAAACATGTACTAATAAAAATAAAAATTAAAGAAAATGTGAATGGGCAAATGGATTCATTTACATTTTCACTGAACATAAATATGAGGCTAAGCTCCCACTTAGTGAACCAATAATTAGCACAAATTTCACTGAACCCTCTTGTATTTTTGTTGGATTTTATATTTTAGGAAATCATTTTAGTGTAGTTTGATTGGTCTTGCATGTGGTTCTCTGGGGATTTCGAGTCAATTAATAATTAATTAATTAATTAATTAATTTATGGGTGCTGGGAATTGAACTCAGGGCCTTGTGCTTGCTAGGCAAGTGCTCTCCCACTGAACTAAATCCCCAACCCCACCGAGTCACTTTTAGATTGTTTTGCCCTCTTGCATTTTGGTTCAACAGGATTGCCCCTGCAATGCTGCGCCAGGCTTCCTATGGCACCATCAAAATTGGTACTTACCAAAGCTTGAAGCGATTGTTTGTTGAACGCCCTGAAGGTGAGTGGTGAGTCTCTTTTCCACTTGGGGATTTTGGTGATGGAGCAGAAAAAAAATTTGGGCTTAGATGTGTTTTATTTATTTTCCTATAGAAAATTTCCCTTGTTTTATGGGTTCATTAAAGATAGATGAGCTACAAGCTTTATACAAATCTAGGCTGCTCATTAGTAATTATTTCTTTTTTTATTAGTAATTATTTCTGAACACATTTGATTATTGTTCATGTTTATTTTAGGAAACACAAACAAAATATTTATTTACCATAGTTAGATATAACGTTAGATAACCTTGCTGGGAGTACTAGGGATACAGCCTCCTTACCTTGTTTGTCTTTGAATTCAAGTGGTTTTGGAGCATATTTCTTCAGCTAACTTATGACTTTACCACAGCTAAGAAGAAGTCTAACTGTAAAGTCTAAATGAGTTTTGCTTATAGCAAATCGGGTATCAGCTGAATTGTGAGAAGTATCACAAGGTGCCATCTCTACAAACATTTTAATTAATTGTCCTTGTCTCAAAATGCCCAGACTAGACTAGATCCAATGTAAAGTCATGTGAATTATCACCTGTTTTTTAGGAAAGCATTGAGTATGTTTCTTAGTGTTAAGAGCTCTAAGTTCTATGACTTTGTGGCTAGTTGGTTCTGTGACTTTGTTTGTTTGTTTATTTGTTTGTTTGTTTGTTTGTTTGAGACAGGGTCTCTCTGTGTAGTTCAGACTGGTCTCAAACTCACTGTGTAGCCCAGGCTAGTCTTGAACTCGAAGCAGTTCTCCTGCTTGAGCCTCCCGAGTTCTGGGATTACAGGGCATGTGCCACTGCGCCCAGATGTGACTTGGTTTTAATTTATAGAATTGTCTATTTCCCCTCACTTCAGTGGGATGAGCACAGTCACTGTTATATAAGTGGTAAACAAGAGTTTTGAAAGATGCTTTAAAAGTACTTTGTTATATTTCAAACTAAATACTTATGCTTTAAAAACCTTCTATGGCAAATAAATCTCCATGTTATCTCGTAGGGTGTAAATGTTTTTAATTCTCCTAACAGAGACATCTCATTTTAATTGCAGTGGGCTGAATTTGCACACAAAACTCAATTGGTAGATTGCTACTCGTGTTGTAAGATTTGTATTTTTTAGATACTAAGAAATTTTACTAAGCAGAATCCTTTTCGCCAACAGTATTCTCTTTAAAAATTGCTTTTTTTTTTTTTTTGAGACAGGGTCTCACTATGTAGTTCAAGCTGGCCTTGAACTCACTATGTAGCCCAGGCTGGCCTCAAACTCTCAGTGATCCTCCTGCCTCAGCCTCCCAGGTGCTGGGATTAGAGGTGTGCACCACCATACCTAGTGGGAAAAAATGCTTGATTTATAAAGAATAAATTAAATGAGTAACACTAACTTAATATTATGAGTTACAAAGAAAACTCTTATTGGTATTAAAAGTTCAATAGTATGTTTTTATTTACAGATGAAACCCTACTGATCAATGTCATTTGTGGGATTCTCTCTGGAGTCATATCCTCAGCCATTGCTAATCCAACTGATGTTTTGAAAGTAAGACGTGCTAGCTACCTTAGGGGCACATTTCATGTTCTCTTACTGGGATTAGTATTCGGATACTGAAAATTTATGAATATAACATGTTGCATATATGTGAATCTGTTTATAATGTAAGTGTCATATAGAGTCTAACTTTTAAATGTTCACTAAATGGATTTCCTACCGATACAGATGTGCTCAAAAGTAGAAGGCATTTCGGATATAAAGGATTTTGGTGCCTGAACAGAAAAAAAATTGAGGGTTAGGTGCATTTTATTTATTTTTTCACAGAAAATCTCCCTTGTTCTATTGGTCATTAAAAGTAGATGGGCTACAAGTTTTATACAACTCTAGGTTGTTTATTAGTAATTATTTCTGAACATATTTTATTCAATTTTATTTCAGGAAATACAAATGAAAATACTGTAATTAGATATAGCACATTATATAACTTTACTGAGAATACTAGGGCTACAGCTTCCTTAAATCTGTTTTGGAATAAGGCAAGAGAATAATTAAATAAAAATTGTACACGAGTTACTTTCTAAAGTCTCTCAGGGAATTCCCGCTACCACCCTCATTATTTTAATTCATGCTCTGGGCCTCTCCCAGTGCTGTGTACTTAGCATCCCAAACAAGTAAGAGGAGTGATCATTCTTCTCAGGGAGCCTTCAATCTAGTAGGGTTCTGACAAATGTCAAAACTGTATTTAACATTTTGGGTCCTCTGTAGTTACACATGTACTACAGAGAAGGTGTAACATGTCCCAAGAGAAGTAAAAGGTGACCTCAAGTTGGGATAAGAGAAATACAGCCGCTCTCTTATTAACTTATTAGTTGCATTTTGGGGCTTGTGGGAAGGCAGTTCCTGTATTTTGGGTTTTTTTCCATGTTAGTGTGGCAGTAGAAGTTACTGGTAAGATATTTGCTTCTCAAATGAATGTAAGCCACCACTTTTTAAGTGAGAAATCCCTTTTCATTCTTAAGTAAAAGAGCTACATCAAACATTTTATTTATGGTGGAATCTTGGTCACGTAGACCTGTGGCCTTTGTGAAGTTCACTGATAAGTTCAAGTGTAACAAAGTGTAATGGCCTCATGTGACCATCATGTGGTCAGCTTGCCTGCATACTTTTTGGTTCAGCAGGTTGGCAGTAGTAGCTTGGAACAATTTAAGACCTATGTTTGCCTATGCTTAGTGCAGCCAGTTACCCTGGATAACTCTTACTTATAATTAGATCTTTAGAATTACCATCACTTTCTCTTTTTTACTTAATCTATAAGGAAATATACTATTGTTTGTTCTTCCCAAAAGACTTTTAAGAGTATTATTTTTTTTGAAAAACTAAAGAGAAAAACATGAAAGTAGAAAGAGGACTATTAAAAAAGGGAAAGGGAACCAGAGCGAGGAGGGAAGGGTGTTAATGAAGGTAGGGAAGGGTGGATATGATCAAAGTATATTATTTGCATGTGAAAGTGTCACAAAGAAATCCATTATATTGTTCAGTTAGTATTTGCTAATAATTATGGTAAAGAAAAAATAATGTTCTTGCTTATTTTTTAAAAATTAATTTTTGGAGAGCTAACGAAATACTGTATGTCTCTGGATTCTACCAGGTGCTTTTCAGAGATTCCAGAGTTCCTGAGAACCAGTCCTTATAGACTTGTAGTCTGCCGAGGACATTTTAAAGTAGCATCACTGTAACATTTATATTGCAGTTTTTTTAGGGATTACTAAGCAGTAGATGGAATGGCTTTCAGAGGTATTCCATGGTGGTGACAGTGGGGCATGTACTGGTTTCTTTCCTTCTCATGTTGATCTTTAAAATAATCTCTAGATACGAATGCAAGCACAAAATAGCACCATCCAAGGAGGAATGATAGGCAACTTCATTAACATTTACCAGCAGGAAGGGACAAGAGGGCTCTGGAAGGTAAGATTGAAGAACAGATCCCACTGACTGACTTCTTGCCTTTTTTCTTTTAAAATGTGTTTGTCCTATTTTCATCACTTTATTTTAATCCAAGTGGCATAATTGAGTAAAGGAGTGAGATGATTTGTTTTTCTCTTTCCCTATCTGTAAAATGGGACTATAAGGAATAATCATGATTTTAAAGTACCTTTTGAATAATTCATGTATGAGAAGTTTTGTGAAGGTTGAACACTTTTTTTAATTGTTGTTTTTGTTGTTTAAATACTTGTGGAGAAGGTTTCCAGATTCTGCTTCCACTGGATAATTGATCAGTATGGTTTCATGGCTTTTAAGTGAAGTCCATGTTATTAGGCAAGCGCTGGTATGGAGCGCTCTTTCCTAGAATTCTAATGACTTGTCAGTTCATAGAATGGACCCTAAATACCCCATTTGATCCCTCAGTGTGGCACAGAAACCAGAGGCTCTACGAGGCAGCTTGCCTTGGCCAGGGTCTGGCCCCAGATTGCATGGTTAGTGCCAGAGTCAGAAATTAGACTTCAGAGCTTTTGAGTTCTTGCCCTCCATATTTCTACCTACCAGAAAGAACATGTAAAATTTGGTTGTAGTTTGTGGAGAACCTTCACATTCTACAGAGGACTATCCGAATCATTTTATTGTTTATATTTTTATGCAGGGTGTGTCCCTGACAGCTCAGAGAGCTGCTATTGTTGTTGGTGTAGAACTGCCGGTCTATGACATCACCAAGAAACACCTGATTCTCTCAGGCCTGATGGGAGACACTGTGTATACTCACTTCCTGTATGTTTATAGATTTTTAAAAATATTAGCAAAAGTTTAGGATGGAAATTTGGTATAAAATTATAGAAATTTTAGATTAAGCTTATTGTAAAAGTATTGTGTTTTAATACTTGAAGAATTGTAACACAGAAGTGAAGCAGGACAAAGATCTTACTCCTTCACATGGGTAGCTGTTGTTAAGAGTTTTGTATGTACCTATGTGCATACAGCATGTTTACAAAAGTATACCACATGTACTTTATTGCAGAAATAAGATTATCCTTTATATTTGCTTATTGGCTTTTTGTTTGTTTTTGTTTTTTCAGTGCTGGGGTTTGAGCCTAGGGCTTCGAGCACGCAAGGCAAGCTATGCTTCCAGCCCCTCTTATTTACTTTTTAAAATTTAACAATATATTCCAAATGTCTCTCCATGTCAGTACTTACAGACTTAGTTTATTTTAGTAGTTTCAGATTATCACATTCTGAATTTGTCATAGATTTTTGAATCCGTTGGGCCTGACTTTGCCCTGACTGGGGCACTTGGCAAAGTGTGTCCGTTTTGATTGTCACCACAAGAGGAGCACTGTGACATCTAGTGGGTAGAAGCTCCAGCTGCAGCTAACCATTTTAGGGTATACAGGAGCGTCTCCACAAAAACAATGATCTGGTCCAAAACGTGCATAGTGCTGAGGCCGAGAAATCTTCTCTGAGTTAATTGATACTGTTAAAAGAAAAAACCTTGGGCCAGTTAAATTTAACTGAATTACTTAAGCAGAAAAAGTCAATGAACTGGGTAGCACTTGTGACTGGAAGTCACGAGAGCTCCATCCCACAGTGTGTGCAGGCAATATTTATAGCCAGGTACATGGAAGAGACGTATAAATGGTCTCTGATGGTTCAGCCTAGGATGTGTCAATTTTACATTGGCGTGAAAGTGTGCTCATATAAGCATTGTTTTTCACTTTTGGTACTGTGTTCAATACCTTACATGAGGTGTTCAACTCTTTATTATAAAATAGGCTTTATGTGATATTATGAAGATTAAGTATATTAAATATATTTTCAATTTAATGATGCTTCCAACTTTTGCTGGGTTTATTGGGACACATACATTGATAGCATTATCAGTGTATGATAATGCTATCATACATTGAAAGCATCTGTGTAGAAATAGCCTGATGGATGCATTTCTGCATTTGCCTCATTGGGTGTGTTTTGGCAGCTTCAGCCTCTGATTAGCTATATGTCTGGCTGACACTTGGTTACTTGTTACAGGAGTATACTGTACTCTCACATGAGATTGTTTATAGATTAAGTCAGATTACAGTTAGTTACATATGGAAATAGTTTTAGGTTAAACATAATTCAATTTCACAGTACCTAATATAATCTATGATAGTCTTATAAGATTGAAAGTCTAGTAGAACCTAAGACCCTTAGAGGGTGATTACAGGGTGGACATCTTTTTCTTTGATCTGCAGGAACAATATGAAATGTGATGCCTATTTATACATAAATAGATGGAATAGGTTATCCTTGTTATGATGTTCCTTCATGTGTCAGTGACTTTTTGACTTAATAGACCCTCAAAGATATTCTTAGCTCTGACTGGAATTTATAAGCCAGTGTAACCAGTGCTGATGTTTAAGAAGCTTGTCTGGATCTCTAGATATGGACTTTATTCTTCATACATTTCATGTTGTTTTATCTTACTTGTACTTTGTTTTGGGAGGTGGTTGTTTGCTGCCTTTAATAGTAGTAGTTGTGGTGGAGTGGTTATTAACATTTTGGGTTTTTTAATGCTATTTTTAACACAGGTCAAGCTTCACCTGTGGTCTAGTGGGGGCTCTTGCCTCAAACCCTGTTGATGTTGTGAGAACCCGTATGATGAATCAGAGAGTTCTTCGAGATGGCAGATGCTCTGGCTACACAGGTACCCTGGATTGCTTATTACAGGTGAGAATAAATGTCCGTCTGTGCAGGGTTGTGAACTATCTATCTATCTATCTATCTATCTATCTGTCTGTCTATCTATTTCTTGACTTACGAAATAACTAGGGGTTGGAGATTTAGCTCACGTGGTAGAAAGCTTGCCCAGCAAGCACAAGGCCCTGAGTTCGAGCCCCAGCACCAAAAAAGAAAGAAAGAAAGAAATAACTAAATAACTAATGCAGCTGTTAAAACTAGGATGATTCAGGAAACTGAGGCAGGAGGATTTTGAGTTTGAGGCTAGTCTGGGCTACATAGTGAGACCCTGATTTTAAAAAATGAACAAAACCCCCCAAACTGAGATATGTGATGGTTTATGTGTCACACTGTTTTTGCCACACTGGGGTTGACTTTTTTTAAAGTTACTCCTTTTCTACTCTACTTATTTTTCATTATAACTAGTGCATGTTAATTGTACAGATTGGGGTTAACTCTTTTTTGTTTTGTTTTTTGTTTTTTGAGATAGAGTCTCGCTACATATTCCAGGATAACCTTGAACTCACTGTGTAGCCCACACTGGCTTTGAATCACAGCAGCCCTCTCTCCTCAGCCTCCCAAGTACTGAGATTAGAGGTGTGCACCACCATGCATGGCAAGGTTTAACTTTCATGTATATAAAATCTAGGTGAATATTTAGAAATGAAAGTTCATTTTCTGTATATCTCCACTCTGCTGTGAAAGATAATAAAATAGTAGTGTGATCATGGGACTGTCTCCTTCGAAAATATACCTTTTTCCTATTGAGTTAAAGTGCAGTGAATATCCTTCGTTCAGACATCTCTCTAAAAGGGATACATCAGTCTCACTGTAATTCTCAGTGTTTGAATAACTGGGCCTCCTATTCACGAGTACATGGAAGTTTTCAACTGTCTCCCTTCGTAGATTTCCAGCAGTCAGCGACGAGGGACCTTTTGTTGTTCCCATTCTGCAGCAGGAGGCCAGCACATTTACACTGATTCAAATATTCGTTTAGTGAAATGAAGATATTGTCGTTTTTATTCACCCAACAACTTAGGAAATAGAGGTGCCTCTAAATGATGTCTTTTTTCAAAAAATTTATTTATTTATTTTTTCTGAATGATATCTTTACACCACTGCTTCTTTCTTTCTTTCTTAACGCTGCATTTTTTTTTTTTTTTCTGGTGCTGGGGATCGAACTCAGGGCCTTGTGGTTTCTTTCTTTCTTTCTTATTTAATTTTTTTTGTTGTTGTTGTTTTGGTTTTTTGAGTCAGGGTCTCACTGTTTAGCTCAGGCTGGCCTCGGACTTCTGTAGTCCAGGCAACACTCCCAGTACCAGCTACACTCCTGGCCCTGGATTTAGTTTTTAGGAAAAATAGATTATTCTATTAATGCACTTGATATATTAGAAAGTTGGAATTTAACTCTCTTTTTTCTTAATAGACATGGAAGAACGAAGGTTTTTTTGCTCTCTATAAAGGATTTTGGCCAAATTGGTTGAGGCTTGGTCCATGGAATATCATCGTATCCTTTTTTGTTTAGTAGATCTAAAAAAGAAATGTAGCTAAGGAATATTGTCTATCTTATATTCTTATCCTTTTGAGTTCCTCTAATTCTAAGAAATAACTGTTCAGTTTCTGTTTCAGGAAATAGCAAGTCTGTTGTAGACACTGTGGATTTTAGTTTAAGGATAATTATTAAAAGGTAATATATCAATAGAAATTTTTTATTAGATTCTACTCTAGAAGTTGAGAATATTTTTGATTTCAGAGAGAGAGAGAGAGAGTATTGATTTTACATCTCTAGCGCCCTTGCAGAAGAATGTGGTTGGCAAACCATATCCAAGAATGCTTGTTGTAGAGACTGCCTGATGATAAACAGTAATTAGCTCTGGAATTGTTTGGGTTATGCGTATTTTTTCATTTATGCCAAAGTAGGAGACAAAGTAGGAAAGTTTTGACAGACATGAAAAGGCAGAGTTAAGAAGTAGTAATGTTGATTTTTGCCATCCTCTTATTTCTCTTTATCTGCTCCTCTTCCCAAGGAAGGCTGCATCATGGGAAACCTGGAGGACCTCTCTCTCTCACAGAAGTTCGTTGTTCTAGAGTCTTTGTACCACAGCAGAGTCACAAAGGCTAATGAGTGGCTGAAGCCAGGGGCTGTGCAGACTTAGCTGTGATCTTTCTGTTCCAGCTGACCTTCAGCAGGCTTCTGGGTAGAGCTCGAGGAGGTTAAGAACGGCATGCTTCATGTTTAATCATGTCCATGGCATGGGTCTGCCTGTACGTATCTGTTAGTAGGTGTGCTAATTTTAGGTCTGTTTTTATGTATTAGAGTTGGTAAGACAGCATTTTCTTTGGCATCCTTAACGCATAACTACAGTTTTTTGTGACATATGAACAGCTGAAGAAATTGGACTTGTGACGAGTTAGGCTGCATGAGACACACCTCTGAAGATGCTGACTTCTGCAGCAGTAGAGCTTTGGCATTTCTCTTTGCTTCTCACTACTTGGCTCATCACAGATTCTAAGATGGGAGCAACAGATGAAGATTGGGATTAGTTCAGGTTGCTGCGTGTTGGCATCAGGTGCCTTTCATCAGCATTTAGTAGCCTAAACTTTAACATCTCAGCACTAATCCTTACCATTGAAGTGCCCTTTAATATCCAAGATAATATATGGAATGCATGTTTCTTACTATAGAAAACCACGAAGCTGGTATACTGTTTCCTTCAGGGAGAATAGCTCTTGATGCCTCCCAGCTCACAGCTGCAATTACCAGACTGTGCTTAAACAGTTCTTGAAGACCATGCATTGGAACCTCCAAGAGGGCGTTACTATACCTGAGCAGCTGGGAGCTTTTGCTTCTTGTTGCCTGAAGACATTTTGTTTGTGGGAACTTGGACTTTTTAAGCCTGAGCGTAGACAGTGCAGGGAATAGATCCTTTCACTGCTTATAATTTCCTTTCTTGTCAGGATCTTTCACTTATGATAAGTGATTTTAAGCCTCTGAAGACTTGACCTTTGTGAGGAATTGTTACAGTGTATTAATACCTAAGTTAATTGGTGGTATGATATGTTGACTTCAAAGGTTACAATACATTGGTAGGAGGTATTTTTAAGCAGCTTGGCTTCTGTTTTAGGTAATGTTAGTAATGCTCTGAGTTTTAGCAAAGTTTGTCATTTCCCAATCTGTAAAATGAGGATAATAACATCTATTAATGTAGGAATCATATGAAGAAAAAAATAGGCAGGGCTGGGTAGGGTGGCACATGCCTGTAATTCTAGCACTCTGAGAGGCTGAGGCAGGAGGATTGCAAGTTCAACCCTAGCCTGGGCAACTTAGTGACTTAGTGAGAGCCTGTCTCAAAATAAAAAATTAAAAAAGACTGAGAATGTAGTTCAGTGTGAAGACTCAGAGTTCAATCCCCAGTATCACCAAAAAAAAAAAAAAAAAACCAGGTGGTGCTCTGTGACTTGAAGGATGTGTTATAATTCCTAAACAAACAGCCTGCGTGTGTAAGAACAAGTTGTATTATCATGGACTCTCATAGTATTTGTGAGTGAAGCCCTTTCTTAAAGGCCTTGTTGGGGCTGGGGATTTAGCTCAGTGGTAGAGCACTTGCCTAGCAGGTGCAAGGCCCTGACTTTGGTCCCCAGCCCAGTTAAATAAATAAATAAATGGCCTTGTTAATGAAAGAACCCTGTGTAAGTGAAGGCTTTAATAACATTTTCCTTAGCAAATGGTTGCTAATGAATTGAAGAGTTGAGTTTTCCAGATTTCTAGCTTTTGTTTTAGTTCATGTTGTATGTGTTAATATGTTTCCTGTCTTAGACACTGTAGTTAGTTTGGTAGAAAGTACCTGCTTGAAAATTTAAAAGCTGTTTTGTTTTGTTATGTTTTGTTTTTGAGACAGGATCTTGCTCTGTATTTCAGGCTGGCTTGAATTCAGTGTATAGCCCAACTTGGCCTCAAATTTGAAGTGATCCTCCTGCCTCAGCCTCTGGAGTGCTGGGGTTACAGGCATGTGCCAACCATGCCCAGCACTTAAAAGCTTTTTTTTTTCAGTGCTGGGGATGGAACCGAGGGCCTTGTGAATGCTAGATGAGCACCCTATCAACTGAGCTATATCCCCAGCCCATTTCTTTAGTGCATCTTTTTATCTAGTTTCTGATAAAAGGTATATTTTCCTTGTTTACTGTCTTTGAATGATGTGGTAAATCATTTTCCTTCTTGTCTTCATCTTACTCTTTTCAAAGTAAAAGCTGTCTTTTGTCAAAGCAAAAGCCCCAAGAACTTTCTAGATGTCATTCCAGGAAAGTGAATATATTTACGTGGGTCTCTTCAGGGGTAACCTTTGAGAAATGCATTAAATTCTAAGTGGGGTTTCAGGGCTGGCCACTTACACAGTATGTGTCTGCCACATCGATTTCTAGCGTGTCTAGGCCCTGGGCTTCCTCCTTCTTGAGAGTTGAAGGAATGCAGGTTTTCTTTGTATCAAGCAATTTTCTTCTCAGTCGTTTTCACTTTGTCTTCTTTTCTTTTCTTTCTTTTTTTTTTTTGTTTTTCAGGGGTGCTGGGGATTGAACTCAGGGTCTTGGCCTTGCTAGGCAAGTGCTCTACCACTGAGCTAACTCCCCAACCCCAACTTTGTCTTCTTTGTTAATGTTTTGTTTGAAAAAAGATTTTGTAAAGCAGAGTGTTATTTTTAAAAGTAAGAGCTAAGAGAAAGACATCACAAAGAAAGGTCATTAGTGACGTGTCATTAATCGCCTGAGGACCAAGATGAAAGTCCTCATCTCCCTGGCTGGCACTAGATGGCAGTAGAGGACCCTTAAGCCCCTGCAAGTCTCCCTCCTGGTTTTAAATCTTAGCTGAAGAGATATTTTTTCTTACCAGAACATTCCGTGGATGTGATGGACTTTCTATAGAGAGGCTTTCACTGAGTTCTTTGAGTTGAAAGGATTGCTGTTTTTGAACCACTCTTTTTATTAATGTAGAAAACATTTTAAAGTATAGATATAATTTCCAACATAGAAACAAGTTCATTTTAAAGACCATACATGTAAAGAGAGCGTATCAGACAGTATTTATTATTATTAGCTTCAAAGTATGTAAAGGTCCATGTTGGAATGACAATAAATTCAAACCTCACTGCAAAATTTTTGTTTTAAGACAAAAATACAATGTTTTAAGAGAAAATATGTTGTAGATTTATTATAAGTGCCTTATAGAACAGGATCTTAACCTGCTTTTACTGTTTCCTGAAGGAGTTAGTATAATTGTTGACGCTTCTAAGAAACAAGTTGAGGTATTGGGAGACTTTCCCCTTGTTTTCAGAGAAGGAACTTCAGGGACTGGGAGGCTTGTTCCTGTTATTTTTAGGGGTGTTGCTACCAGTCCTCTTCCACTTTGAATATTGCTCGAATATGAAAAAGGTTTTCTAATGTTTATAACTAATTTGAAGAAATTAGTTTTGTTTTTGTTTGCTTGTGGATTTATGTGATCACTGATGCTAAATGTTGCTGATCCATAAGATAAAAAATGGTTCCGTTTACCATATGTATTCACATTCTAGAAATAGTGTACATTATATAAAGAGAATACATTCTTCTTAAGCCTTCATATTTTGAACTCTATATTTAAACATCATTGGAATATGTGGCATAAACCTTGTTTCATTTACTTAAACTGTAATATATATAACATATAAATATAATAATAAGATTTGTGGTTATTTCAGATAAATGGAAACATTTTAACAAAGCCAAGTCATACCACCGGAGTGGTATCGTTGTTAGAACTTACGCATCTACACTGACACATTATCATCCAAAGTCCATAGTTTGTATTGGGGTTCACTCTGTACATTCTGTGGGTTTGGACAAATGTATAATGGCGTGTATCCACCGGTGTAGTATCATACAGAATAGTTTCACTGCCCTGAAAGGGATGAGAGTTTGTCTTTATTTTCCTACCTAAAAGTAGATGAGGTGTCCTTATGTGTTGACCACATATGAAGGTCACTGAGAACAGCTGATGCTGGTGTGGCTCAGATGCCTGTGAACAGTGATTCAGTTGGAAGATGACACCTGCTAGATGCATTTGGCTCTAAGATCTTTATTTTTAAACTGGCAGCTGGGAAAAGATGATGGTAAATTTTCAGCAGCTTACAAGTGGATGCATTCTGTAGCAAAGGAGAATATAAGACACAATGGAAACAACTGATACGCCTATAAGTATCCCTGTTCAACTATAAACTAGTCAGTGAGAAATGTTGCCATTTAAATGAGTGTCCTGATTTCAGGTACCAAGTAACAGTGTTTAACAGAGGGATCCTGACACAGTTACCTTAGTAGACAGCAGGGCCACAGTGGCAAATGGAATGCTTTGACTCATGAGGGTCTTTGGTGGTGTCCCTAGGAATGACAGATGCTCAGCCTGGTAAGACAGACGCTGATCTCCGTAACTAGAAATTATCAGGGAAGCAGAGATCTAGTTTGGCTCACCATAATAGACTTCTGGCCCTCACCCAGTTCCGAGACCTGAGCAAGTTCACAGACCTGGAGTTTCTGACACATGCTGCAATACATACTAAAAAATCTTTCCTCAAGCTCTGGGAGTCCATGATATGGGGAAGGAAAATACTTGGGCCCATTTGGGGATTACTAAACACTAACTCTGAACTGGTGGGGAAAGTATGGAATTGTCAGGCCAGGTTTCTTCAGTAACAGTGCCAAAAATCTCGGTGGTATACAATAGGAAAAGCAAAACTGAGAGTGGTGCTGCACATCTGTAATCCCAGCACTTGGGAAGCTGAGGCAGGAGGATTGCTGCAATTTTGAGACCAGCCTGGGCTACATAGTGAGTTCAAGACCAGCCTGAACTACAAGCATAGCAAGACCCTGTCTTACCACCCACCAAATCCCCAAACAGCAAAACCAATTTCATGCTTAAGCTATATGTCCACCATAGTTTGACTGAAGCTGTTTTCCATTTTGTTTTCACTCTGGGATCCTGGCTGCAACCTCTATCTGGAATATTGTCAGTGTAATGGTGCAGGGAAAATACATCATAGCAAAGCACAAACCAGCACTCGAAGCTGTCCAAAAGTGACCCATGTCTCTTGCATTGACATTTCATCTGTTGAAGCAAGTCATATGAACAAGACTGAATGGGGTTTGGAAGTACAGTACATGATTCTTCCACATGGAGGGAACCAGAATATTTGGCAAACAGTGGTTTATTCTATCACACATGGAGAGGTATTAGGTGATTTTCTATTATCTCCATTTAACTTGCTTATTTGGTCTGTGCAAAAAGCAAATGGGTCTTAGAGAATGAGACACATTTAAAGAATATAGCAAATTTAATCAGTTGCTACTGTTGCTGCTGCTGTTGCTATTCTAGCAAGTGCGTGCACACACACGCACACACACACACACACACACACACAGGCTTTCAAAACAACCTCTATCACCGAGAAAGAATTTAGGAAAACAATACCATTCACAATAGCATCAAGAAAAATAATGAATCAACCTAACCTTACGAATCAGCCTAACCAAGGAAGTGAAAGACCTTTAACCATAATACCCTGAAAAAGACATTGAAAGTGGAAATATATCCCCTGTTCCTATATACGTAGAACCAATATTGTCAAATGGCCATACTTTCAAAACTGATATACGTAATTAATGCAATTCTAATCAAAATATCAACAGCATTCCTCACAGACTAGAGAAAACAATCACAGTTCATATGGAACCAGAAGAGACCCAGAATAGCAAAAGCAATCCTGGCAAAAAGAGAAAAGCAGGAGGCATCCCAATCTCAGACTTCAAGTTCTATTAAGAAGCTTCAGTGACAAAAACAGCAAGGCACTGGCACAAAAACAGATGTGAACAATGGAACAGAACAGAGGATGCAGAAACAACCCCAGACACATTCAGCTATCTGATCTTTGACAAAGGGGCCAAAAACATGCTTGAGGAATCTCCATACTGACTTCCATACTGGTTGTGTTAAAACCGAAAAAAATACCTTAGGGAAAACAACGACAACATATGCTTTGAGTAGATAGCCTCTTAACAGATGCTTCTGGAAAAACTGGCTATCCACATGCAGAAGACCGAATCTAGACCCACATCTCTCGCCATGTACTAAATTAGAATAAAAATGGAGCCAAGATCTAAATGTTAAAACAGGAACAATCTGCTGGAAGACAAAATCTTTAAAACTTTTGAAGACAGACATAGGCAAGAACTTTCTGAACAGAACTCCAGTTGTACCAAAAATAGCATCAAGAATCAACAAATGGGATCATATCAAATTAAAAAGCTTCTGCAAAGCAAGAGAAACAACCAACAGGTTGAAGAAACAACCTACTGTTTGGGAAAACATTTTTGCCAGATATTCCTTTGGTAGATGATTAATATCTAGGATACAAATAGAGTTTAAAAAATTAACCACCCCAAATCAAAAGATCCAATCAAAAAATGGGCAACTAAAATGAATAGATGGTTCTCAGGAGTACAAATGGCCAATAAATACATGAAAAACTGTTCAACATCTCTGGCCACTAGAGAAATGCAAGTTAAAACAACACTGAGATTTCATTTTAACTCCAGAAAGAATGGCTATTGTCAGGAAATAATAGCAAATACTGGAAAGGCTATGGGGAAAAAGGAATCTTTCTACATTGTTGGTGGGAGTGTAAACTAGTACAGCCCTTATGGAGATGAGTATGGAGATTCCTCAAAAGACTAAAACTAGAAATTCCATTTGATCCAGATAATGTCCGAAAAGAATTAAAGACATAGTATTACAATGTTTCAAGCACACCCATGTTTATAGCAGCATAATTCGTAATAGCTAAATTTTTGAAGCACCCTAGATGTCCATCAATGGATGAATGGATAAAAAATTATAGTATTATATACGAACAAGTACTACTCTGCCATAAGGAGAGATAAATGAGTCATGTGTAGGAGAATGGATACACTTGAGGCCATAATGTTAAGTGAAGTAAATAAGACACACAAGTTCAAATATCACATGTTTTTTGTTTTATGTGAAACCCAAAATATAACTAAAGAGCAAAATAAAAGATAAAAGGAAACAGATCTTTTGCAAAAAGGAAAGGGACCAAAAGATGGAGGGAGGAGAAAGGGATGGAAAAAGAATTCAAATGTGTTATATGCATGTACCAACTCCCCACCCAGCCACTAATTAAACCCCGTGGCCCAGATCTTTTTCCGTGGTATCCTGACCTCCATTGCCTCCCTTTTGTCTTATGAAGCACCCCTTGGTAAAAATGTTTCATGGAATTAAAAATATTTAGAATCAGTAATCATGAATTTAGGAAAATCTGTAATAGAAGTTCATTTGGGAGAAAACGTGCATGTATTTGGCCCTTGAAGGATGATGTTTGGTAAAGGATTATCTTCACAAAATTTGAAGGATTAATTTTATTTCTGAGATTTGTGGATTTAGAGATCAGTCTGGTCTAGAAAGAGTATGTTTTAGGCACTTAGACAAATAGAGCCACATGTCTGTACCTATATACAGTATGACTTTCTTTAAAATGTGATGAGGGTTAGATGTGGTGGTGCACACCTGTAATCCCAGCACTTGGGAGGCTGAGGCAGGAGAATTGCAGCGAGTTTGAGGCCAGCCTTCACTACATAGTGAGTTCAAGGCCAGCCTGACGTACATAGCGAGACTCTGTCTCAAAAAAAAAGGGCACTATTTCCTGAAGTTGGGTTGAATGATCTAAAAACCTATTCTTAAATGTAAAACTCATTGAAAAAGTAAAAGTTATCAGTAATCCCAACGACCTATGGGAGCATCTCTCTTGGCCAATAAGATTATACATGGTTTCATTTTTAAGATTGTATCACAACCATTTGCTTCAGATAAATATTTTCTGCCAGATTTTTGACTCTTTATTTTTTAAATTTTATTTTAATGGTACATTTTAGATGTACATAGTGATACCATTCATCATAGGGGATTTGTACCTGTACATGATATATCGCGTTGCTTCTTTTTTTCCTATTCCCCTCCCCTCCCTTCACCCCCTCCTCCCTCATTAACAAAAGGTTTATTTCCATCTTTTCCTTCTATTCCTTGTTTCTCTTTTTTCTCTGTTCCTTTCCCCCACCCCTCCCTTGTTCCCTTCCCATTTGAACACTTTCTTCCCTTTCCCAATATGATACATTTTAGTCTTTATTTACACTTTCAGTTTCTCACACCAGTGACTTTATTTTTGAGATATTAGACTTCAGAAAAGTTGCAAAAGTTGCACAGGTGTTAAGGTATGGTCTCCCCCCATCTTCTCCTAATGTTATCATCTTATCAAACTGTTAGGATGACCCTCCCCAGATGCCAAAATGGCCGTCGCTGGTTAAACCCCCTTCTCCCGTCTCTAAGTCAGGGAAACAGAATCTCCCGGAAACAATGGCCCCTTCCCCCGACTTAGAGCCCTCAATTAGGTCCGTCGCGCCAATTTACCCAGGGGCATTACCCACCACCCAATCACCCCGTGCAGAAAGGACCAAGCCTAAATGCACACTTTCAAGCCTCCAACCTCACGAAAGGGGGGGGGGCGGCTAAGGGATAAAAGGCCACTCTCACTCGAGTGACGGGGGGAGCTGCAACACCTTAATAAAGCTTTCTCCCACGGCGAGCGTCGTCAGCCTTTTCCCTTCCCCCTCCCTCCGCGTAAACCTAACACAAACCATGTACATAATCAAACCACGAAATTAACATTGGTGCAATACTATTACTATTAAGGTCTTTAGACCTTATTTGAATTTCTGTATTTTATCCTATGATTTTATTATATATTTCACAACGATTGTCTTCTTAATGGTCCCAGGATACAGTCTGGTATCCCAAAAGCATTCGGATGTCAGTCTTCCTAGTCTCCTCCAATATGTGACAAGTTTCTCAGTTTTTATTAGGTTGTTTCCACTTATTTGATACTACTAATGAAATTTGATATATATGTAGTCTTTGAATTTTGTTTCCATAAATTAGGGTGTGTGTGTGTGTGTGTGTGTGTGTGTGTGTGTGTGTTTTGAACAGGGTTTCACTATGTAGTTCAGGCCTTGAACTCATATGTAGCCCCGGCTAGCCTTGAACTCGCGCCGATCTTCCTGCCTCAGCCTCCCAAGCTCTGGGCTTACAGGCATGCATCACTACGCCCGGCTTCCTCCATAAATTAGTTTTCTAAAGGGGAAATTACTGGATATTGGAAAAGTTTGCACTCATAGTTTTGATCTAACCGGCGCCAACAGTCAACAGGGCGAGCAGACCCTGCACCTAGACTACCCAGCAGGGCAGTAGAGCCGGGAGTTGAGGATGGCCCTGGCTGGCAGGGTGACTGGATGCAGTTGCCAAGAATGTGAACCACACGTAACAATAAAGTTGTTGATGTTGAGGAAGAGACTTCCGGTAGGGGCATTTCCATTTCCGTCAGCGCGTATCTTCTTCACCCTCCTCTTTTATAGCCCAACCGGAAATGTTTGTAATCCGTTTACAGCCACGTCTCTCCTGGCTTTGGTCCCGCCCACATGCCGTGTAAGTGTTTCCGGGGTCGGGGCGTTCTGGCCCGCCCTGCCCCGTCTCTGCCGCAGCCGCGGTGCTGGAAGCTCGGTTGTTCCCGGAAGTTGCCCGGACCTCTCAGTCGGGGTCCCCTCCCTCCACCCCGTTGCTGCTGAGCGCCCCAGGGGCGGCGGCGATGGCGGAGGCGGCGTTGCTGCTACTGCCCCAGGCGGCGGCGGAGCGGGACGCTCGGGAGAAGCTGGCTCTCTGGGATCGGAGGCCTGACACGACGGCGCCGCTGACCGACAGGCAGACGGACTCGGTGCTGGAGCTGAAGGCGGCTGCAGAGAACTTGCCGGTGCCGGCCGAGGTGGAGTGACAGGCGCGAACTGTGTGGGGCGGAGGGCTGGGTGCTCCTCGGGCGCCCCGGCGCGGCCCGGGCCTCACCACTCTCGGCCCAGGGTCTCTCGGTCCGCTCCTCACGGGCCACCGCGGCAGACCCAGTGGGAGGGGCCCTCCTGTCTCCGGCCGTCGGCCTCGCGCTGCCGGCCCTGGGAGGTTCGGGGGCGCCCGGGGGCTGGGCCCCCTGGCACCCAGCCCTCCCCTGCAGGTTTGAGTCCTTGGCCGAGAGCCTAGCTCCGGCCGTCTTGCTCCAGGTGTTCTTCCTGTCAGCCGAGGTGCATCCTGCTGCCCACCCTCCCCGAGGAGGGCAAGAACCCGAGCTGCTTTGCTGCAGGTAGACCCCAAATCAATGCTTATTCATCACTGTAGTGGGTAATCTAGCTTCCTTTCTGTGAGGGACTTGAAGACCACAGTCCCGAGTGGCAGATCGTCGTGAGTGACAGCTTCACTTATCCCACGTTGAATACTCAGCTCTCGAAGTAGAGGTTATGGGAGATCAGGTTTATTTAACCCACAGCAAAACAATAGAAATGAATTTTCTTTGAAAGCGCAGTCAGTACGTTATTAAGTAATGCTAGCTTTTGGTTTCAGTATCAACATTTTTAATTCAATTACCATTCAGATATCCTGCATATTACGGCTTGTGTGATTTACTTCAATTGGTGTAAATGGCTAGAAGTACATTTTATGAATTGTCAGATTTGACAAACTTTTTCTAGTTTTGAGGGCCAGTTTTTGGATTATTTTATTAAAGTGATGGTTACTTCTCATGCTGGAAGCTTAACGCTTTGGGAATTGGAATGTCATTGGGAATTGGTATACCAACTGCAGAATTGAGTTTAGAATCTTCAACTTTTTCTGCGCTTTATAGGTTTGATTTGAAAGTTTTCTTCACATACAGTGTTACACGGTCTTCCATAAAGGAGGTATTCTTTTTTGGGGTTCTTTGTCCACTTTCAGGATGCTTTGCAGGAAGTGGGTCTGAAATAAGCAGGTGGAAAGTTCTTTGACTTGGCTGTGAAAGTCTTTTATGTTTGGACAATAGCAGTTGTTTGCTCTATAAATGTTCCAATCTTTATATTAGGTTTAGTCTGCTATTGAAGCAAGATGCTTGGGCTTCATAGCACCAGAAAAAGGAGGGGGACATATTCTACAAGAGAAAAAAAAATTATTATGTTATAAACTGTTATTTGCATTGAGCATGGGGACGGTTTGGCATTTTGTCATTTTCACTCCATTCTTCCATATTTATGCAGTGATACCTACCATTAGCTGCACTTAACCATTCGACATCTATTACATGCCTACTCTGAGCTAGGAATTTGGGATAGAAAGAAAAATAGGAAGGACAAGATCTCTAGCCTCAGAGCTGACATAATTATGGAAATTGTAAACGTGTAATAAAAAGATCAAGAAAATAAGTTTGGACAGTGACCCATGATGTAAGGAAAAATAGGATGAGGTGACTGAAAGGGATGAGGTATGCCTTATTAGACAGTGAAAATGACTGTCTACGGTGAGAACTGATAATAGAAAATAAGAATCCAGCCTTGGAGGAAAGACTAAAGAAGTAGTGTTTTAACTGGAGGAAAAAGCAGTGCAAGGTCATGGGTAGGGGACATTCTTAACAAGTTCAAGAATTCAGTGAGGGTCTTCTGGTATGTGCGACTGTCGTGTTGGATTCCTCTGGGAAGGAAACAGCCTGTTGATCCTGGAATCTTTGAGGGGAACATTACCATTGCTCTTCAGCTCTCTGTAGCCCTCGTTACCCTTTACTTAAGTGTTTGTGTCTGATGAGAAGACTTTGGAAATACTTTTTTATTCTCATTACTACTCTTTTAATACTGGTGTAGAAAAAAGAGGGCCTCTGTTTTCATTTCATCTAACCAGTGTATCTTTAAGGGATTTCTTATAGTGTTTCACAAGTTTTCATGAGATAAATGACTTCCTGAACAGTTGAAACGTGGCAGGTTAGTAGAATAGCAAGAGGCCAGCTAACTCTGAGTACATATCATAAAGCTGTTAACTTTAGATAATTGCTTTCACCTTTGGGTTAAGGAAAACCCTTTCCTTTCTTTTGGAAAGGAGGGTTTTTTTTGGTTTTTTTTTTTTTAAACTCTATATTTATATTTTTGCATTAGATAAAAGAATTTGCAGTAGTCTGGTTTCTTATAGCTAGGATAAATTTTTATTAGCTAGGGCAAATTTTTCTTTCTGCTGCACTTAGTAATTCTTTTTTTTTTTCACTTAGTAATTCTTGATAAAATGCTAAAATAATTTACACTGAAATTTATTTGTAATTTATTATTGTAACTTTTGTTGTAGGATACAGTGATTAGACATAATATTTAACCTTTCTAAGCCTCCGTTTTTTTCTTTATAAAAATTAGGACTTATGGGGAGTTGTGAGAACTTAATGCAGTCATATATGTAAAACACACATGACAAGCTACTTGCTAGTATTATATTACTAATGTGCTTTCTTTCAAATGATTGACTTAAAAGAATAGAGTAGAATCCTGTGATCCTGAGCTGGTACACATATAACTCAGACCAAGGAAAGAAGAGACTAGGTGCCTTGAGGAATGTTCTGCAGTTCTATCATTTGCTCCAAACAGAGAAAGCAATATTAGTTTTCATTTAGGGGATGAATTGATAAGATTGTTTCTAAAAGTGATTTTCTCCAACTCAGAATTCTGCAGGAAGTAAAGCTGGGAGAGGAAGGTATGCTCCTTTCCCCTGGCCCTGTCAAGCTGGTCAGGGAAAGCTTGGTAGTCTGTGGTAGTTATTATTTAATACGCTAATGTCTATTTGTGTAGGCTATACAGGAGCTCTTCATCACCACCAGCCAAGAGATCTGTGCTCTTCTCTGGTGGTGTCTGTCCGTTCCATGTGGAAGCCAGGAGTGTGTGAGTGAGCTGGAGGCTTTGAGTCACCTCCTCACAACTGAGGAAGGGGTCACAACAGGCAAGTTTGTGACCCACCGGACTCCTTCTTGACTTGTCACTTGATTCCAGCTGTTTCAAGAAAAGATTTAGACATATGTACCAAATGGAGGCATTTTCTCTTACACTATTAAAAACTACTTGTTTAACTACTTTAAACATTATTTTTTTGAAGTAGTTCCATTGTGGCTTTTCTCATGCTTGGTGTAAGAGAAAATGGTTCCATATTAGAATAAGGGAACAGGGAGCTGCTTCCCACTTCTGTAAAGTCCTTATGATTGAAAAATAGTGTTTATGCTTGAAGTAATCAAATAGAATGTGCTTTGATCAATTCAAATATGTTTACTCACATCTGGGTACAGACTGTGTCTTTCATACTTACAGCAGTTTCTCAAGTATCTTGAATTTTTGTGTGATTTTACTTTCTCAAGTTGATTAGAAGACAAACATTTTTTGGTTCAAGATAACAGAGTGAATACACATGTGTGACTCCCCGGGACCCATTTAAAATGGCAGTAATAAATTTGTGGCACACCATGACCGAAGATGGTATTAGTGAACCTGCAACTTTGGTAGACTTAGAAACATGTAGAGGCATTCTAAAAATCAGCCTGGAAACTTAATCACAGAACAAAGTGTAAATATAAATTTTGACCATGAAAAGGAGATGGTATCATTGACAGGATTTGAAAGTAAATATGGAAGAAAAATGTAAGGATACTAATTTTCTTACCTTATACAGTGAGGAGTCAATAGATAGAACCTAAAATTGATGAATTCAAACCCAAAACTGTAAATATGTTTTTTTCTGTTATGAAGCAACTATCTAAAATACTGAAAGCAGTTAAAAGTAGGGATGGGGAGAATGCTGCTTTTCATTTTAACTCTTCTGATGGTGTGGATTTTAAAAAATTATGTTCCTGTAGTTTGAATAATGTTTATAAAAGAAAGATTAATAACAACTGGAAATGATCTGTTTGGTTCCTTTTACTTTTGAAACTCCCAAATTTCTTAGAAAGAGCTCTCAAATTACAAAATTCTATTGTCCCAGAAAAGAAGAAAGGTAGAGCAGTTTGGAAACTTACTTTTCACTTAAATACGCTATACTCTTGGACTTTTAGGATAATGAGCCTATTATGGTTAATGACAACTGTGAATTTAGAGTAAATTCCATTTTTCCTTATATTTTATTGAAGAGACAGTTGAAAATGCTGCATATTAAGTGAAAAAAGGAAGGTGTATATAGTCTACCATTATTTGGGTTTTAAAATGTGCACTTTTTTTAAATAAGGAAAGATACATAAGAAACTAGTAGCTTTGATGGCTGCCTTTGAGGTGGGAAGTAGGTGGCTGGGGAATGAGTCCAGAGAAATGGGACTTTTGCTGAATGTTCTTTGAATTTTGTGCTAGGAGAATTTATTACTTGTTTAAATACATTTAAAAGGACTGCTTTGTATATTACAATTGATTCTTGAAGAACAATGTGGAATTAGTTATGTATTATGAGGTGTAGTACCAGAATCGTGTGGTATAAGGTCTTATGAACTGAGATGGAATGTGATTAATACATTATTTTTTAATTGAAAAAATGGAAACAATTGTAGACTTATATACCATTGTAAGAAACACTGTAAAGAGATGCCTCAGAGATAAGATTTTGCAAACTCTGGTACCCAGTATCATAACCTACATCAGTATACTCAACACAGATTTTTGACGTTGATCTATATTCCTTTTAAAGATAGATTGAATTAAAGATGGATATAGGTCAGCATTTTAGTGATTGTCCTGGAGGGGTTGCAGTGTATTACTTCATTAACCCCAGTCTGCCTTTAGATATTATATTGCTTCACATGTAGTATAAGAACCATACACTTGTATGCTTCTGTTTCTTCCTTTCTCTCTTTTATGCTATTGTTGTCAGGCATTTTATTTTATATAGTATGTTATAAATTCACAGTACAGCTCTACTAGTCTTGTTTTCAACATTTCTTTCTGATGATTAAAAAACCTGTCTTATTTACCTTCAATTTAACCATTTCTAGTGGGATGTGTGTGTGTGCGTGTGTGTTTGATAGATCCAGGGGATATTATATTCCATCTGCCTTAAGAACTCTTTTAACATTTCTTTTAGGACTGCTGTTAATGAATTTTCTCACTTTTGCTTAACTAGCCCTTATTTCTTCTCCATTTTAAAAAGACATTCTTAAAAAAAAAAGACATTCTTCCTAATAGGGGATTCTGGGTTAACTTTTTTCTTTTGAGACTTTATTTTTGAGACAGGGTCTTGCTATGTAGTTCAGGCTTGTTGTGAATTCACTAGGGACAGCCCAGGCTGTCCTTGAACTTGTAGTGATCCTCCTGCCTCAGCCTCCTGGTGTGTGCCAGTGCTGTTCCTCTCTATAGAACATGTCTCTGCCTCTGGCTGCCTTCAAAATTTTATGTTTGTTTTTTTGTTTTGTTTTGTTTTGTTTTTTGGTGCTGGAGATCAAACTCAGGGCCTTGTGCTTGCTAGACAAGCACTGTACCACTGAGATAAATCCCCAGCCTCTGTGTTTGGTTTTCAGGAGTCTGATTGTGATGTGTCTAAAGGGTGTGTTTGTGTTTGTGTGTGTGTGTGTGTGTGTGTGTGTGTGTGTGTGTGTATGCTTAGATTCTCTGAGAACTGTAGTTTCATGCCTTTCATTATTTCTGGAAAATTCTAAAGTTATTTCCTCAAATATTTCTTCTGCTTTGTTTTTTTCTCTCTTGATTTCTCTTCTTTGTGGAATGCCAGTTACATGTATGTCAAATCATTTATTACCACTCTACAGTGTTTGGATGCTGTATTTGTTTTCTGTTTATGTTTTGAGTTTAGGTAATTTTTACTAAGTGACCTAACTTCAAGTTCACTGATTGTTTCCTTAGCTGTGTTGAATGTACTAATGTAGGTATTTTTCATCTATTACCATGATTTTTTTTTTTTTTTGGCTCTGGGGGTCGAACTCAGGGCCTTGCGCTTACAAGGCAAGCACTCTCACCACTGAGCTAAATCCCCAGCCCTTACCATGATTTTTATTTCTAGCATTTTCTTTCAACACTTACAGTTTCATTTTTCTGCTGCAGTTTTGTATATATTCATTCATCTTATCTGTATATTACCCCAGAGCCTTTAACATAGTAATCCTAGTTATTTTAAATTCCTTTTCTGATAGTTCCAGTATTCAGGTCATCTGAGCCTGGCTCTGTTGATTCTTTGTCTCTTGACAGTGAATTATTTTTCATGCTTTTTCCTGTAATTTTTAAGTTGAATCCTGGGTATCATGTGTAGTAGAGAAAGGCATATTGTTAATGTTCAGCATGGCATGTTTCTCTCGTTAGGTTGTTAGTGTGGAGTTGAGTCAGTCTAGTCAGGAATTGAGCTGGCTTTAGATTTGTTGTTGCTCGAGTTATCTTTGTTTATGAGTTGCTTCAGATTTCTCATGTATAAACTTCCACCCACGGTGGGGAGCGGGTTGCTGCAGAGTTTTCTAAATGTTCTTCCTCCATCCTCAGCTTTTGTTGTGCTCTGTGCTCGTGTCTCCGAGGGTGTCTGTCCCTGTGCTTCTGCTCCCTCCCTTGCAGTAGCCTGCTGGTGCTGCATAGCTTGGTAGTGGTAGGTAGGCATTTTCTGCCATCTGGTCCAGCCTGAGTCTTAGGCAGGCCTTTTCCCCCTGGGGTCTCAAGAGGTGGGGCTTTCTCAGGATTCCACCTCTCCTCTTGCTATAGGAGACCTCTGACATTCTGGGCCTTGGGCGTTCCTTGCCTGTCCCACCAAGCTCGTGGTTTTCTTCCCCTTCCTTGGCCATAGTGGATCTTCTGTGCTCTGGGATTGACGGCGCTTTTCTTTTTCAATGGCCCTCAGTTTTGTTCCACTGAGGAGAAGAGTACAGGTGGGCTTTGTGCCCTGCTTCCCCTCACAGCAGCAGTCTCATTTCTCTTCCAGGCCTGCCCCAGCTCGTGCACATTCTGACTCTGGAGCATCTAGTGGAAGTCTGGAGGGGGCCGGTGACTGGATGTGAGCTCTCTTGGGTTCATGGCTTCCAGAGGCTTTGTACTGACCCTGTAGCCCAAAGCAATTTGTAGAAAGGTTTGATTGAATTCAGTTTCCTGTCTTGTGTGGTGCTTATGCCTTTTCCCCCTGTGATCTCTCACAAGTGATCCAGTCTTGTTTCCCGACTCTTCCAGGAGATGCCTGTCTTTCCCTAGAACTGAAATTGTGTGGTTATTCTGCAGCCTCACCTGCATTTAAGAATAGCTGTGATTCTGTAGATTCGTTTGGTTTTTCTTACTGTTAGGGTAAAGCAGCATTCCTTCATGCTGTCGTCATCGTAGCCTGGCCTCCTTGTGTCTGCTGGTGTGTTTTTCAAATCTGTGCCTGATGTGTTTACATCATGGGTGTCCATCATTTTGGCTTACCAGGGCTTCACTGAGTGAAGGGGCATTGTCTTGGGCCATTTATACAATATATAATATAGTTAGTGTATATAAATAACCAAACTTCCTTTATTTTGAATATTTTTAATTATAACAAAAGAGAGGGCAACATAAACATAAAACTTGTGAAAAGTTTGACCTTGTTTTTTTGAAACTAATACAACAGTGTCTGGTTTGAAGGAAGTGGTTGCAATTCTTAGTGAGTTCTAAAGGTGTCCATCAGAAATTTTTGAACTGATTTTACTCTTAATGTACTTTGTTGTTGAAACTAATTCACAAATGTACATTCTGCCAAAAAGCTGTGGTATGAATAAGGCGTGATTGCGAAGTGAGGGATATTTTCCTATGGGAATATAGGTCTTAAAAAGTCTGGTATGGAGACATGGTCACATTTTACTTTTGAGTTGTTCTCTACAACTGTATACTTTTTTTTTTTTTTTTTCCTTTCAGTTTTTTGAGATAAGACCTCACTGTGTAATTCAGGCTGGACTTGAACTATGTAGCCCAGGTTGGCCTTGGACTCACAGTGATCCTCCTGCCTCACTCAGCCTCCTGAGTGTTGGGATTATAAGCATGTGCCACCCTACCCAGCTTGCAACTCTATACATTCTAAAAGTTAATAAATAAGCAACCATTTTTTTTTAGTATTAGCAATATTATATGTATGGTTATAACAATGTCATGAACAGAAAACTATTTGATACATTTTTGTACTTCCTATATACTACATACACTAAAAAGTATTTTAACTGTTATTTTGTGAAACAGTAACAAACCCAAGTTTAGTAATTGTTGATTAAGCATATTTTTGCTTAATAACACGAACATGTGTAGGCAGCTTAAAATACTATTATTGGTAGTCACTGTGTTTTGTTCGCCAAGTGGCACAAGTGCATGCAATAGTGCCTTCCCCGTACACTGCTCCATTGGTCCCTGTAGCCTGCACTCGAGCACTGTACAACCTAGTCATGAAAAATATAGCTAAAAATCACATCGTAATGTTAAAGGTGTCTGATCTTGGACTGCTTTACCAAATGTCCAGGGCCATGTGTAGCCTGTGGGCCACAGGCTAGACACACCTGGTTTAGGTATATGTTAATAGTACTGATAGAATTGTGTGATTGAATTTTGTTAGGACCATTGAATTTTGTGCACATAGAACTAAATTTTACAACTAAAACAATATTGTAAAAATAGATTAGTGACTGTTTTGTTCCAAGGAGTATAGATTTAATTTTATAAATGTACTTTGTTTCTGTTAATGAATAAAAAAAAATAAAAACTACTACTACTACCAATAGCGATGCCTCAGATTTGTTGAGTACTTACTGTGTGTCAGGTCTTATGCTAAGTGCTTTAATGTGGTTTGACTCTGGTGGATTGTGCCCCTTCTGAGGGAGACAGCTCGTTGTTGGTGACTCTAGTGTGATATCTCAATACAGCTTCCTCTGTCCTCCAGTGCTCCTAAAGGCAGCATACAGTTGATGGTGACACTTTAGATTTGAGATAGATTCTCCCTGGTTTTGAGAAACTTAATTCTTGCTGGGCCACAGTCCTTTTATTCTCCGGGATTATGTTACCATCCAGAAAGAGTTTACATTACAGAACAAGTGGTGCCCTAATAAACATATTCACCCACACCCAGGAACTCCTGGCTCTCGAGTCAGACTCATTTGTGAGGAAGAAGCAGCTCAGGGACCCTCTTGATCACCTTCTGTCTATAGCTTCCTATTACTTCAGGAGACCAATATTTCCACATTTATGTTTTCTTCTTTGCTCTTCACAGCAGTCTTATGGTACAGAGATTGTATCTGTGTCAGGTAAAAGAAGAAATTCAGTATTAGAAATATTAAGTTATTTGCTCAGTGTCACACAGCTTCGTAAGAGCAGCAGTAGGCTTCAAACTAGCTGTGCTGTAGTGTACTTTATTATACAATAACACAGCCTTATTTGAACCTGTTCATGAAAACCCCATATTAAAGGATCATGTTTCTAAATTAGTGGTGGTGAATTTTGTATTGAGCTTATTTTAGCTTTGAACAGAAAATACTGTCTTTGGTGCAACATTTGTATTTAGAAACATAGGCAAGAAGCAATTTCATAGGCCTTAGATTATGTCTTATATTGGTGGACCTTAAATGCCCAGAACTAAGAACTAAAAGCTAGAATTGAACCTAAACGGTGGGCCCTTTTGCTTTCCCCAGCATCTGTTTCCCTTTTCTTTCAGGTCTAAAAACAGCTTTTCTGTGGATTGCAGGTAAATTAACACCTGCACTATCTTTAGTAGTGGAGAACTAGAAAGTACTCCAGTTATAATGGTGCAAAGTTGAAGCCTTGTCCATGGACTTTGCTGAATCTGATTGGAAACTGAAATTCTCCCAATTCTATGAGATTTCAGAATTTAGCTCAGTGATTAGAGTGCTTGCCTTGCAAGCACAAGGCCCTGAGTTCAATCCCTGGCACTACAAAAAAAAAAAAAAAAAAAATAAAAATAAAAAAAAAAGTGTGAGTGGATAGAAATGGTAGGAAGAGGTGGAGTTTGTTGGTTAATTCTTGGGTGGGATTTGTTAATCCTGTTGGCTGGTCAGGCTTTTCTGTTTTCTGTGCTGGTCAGGCTCCTCAGGAGAATGAGCTACTTTTAGCACACAGATTTTCCCTTTTTCTGATGGAAGTTCAATAAGGGACACAAGTGAGAAAATGCATGTGGTTTAGTACAGATTCACCACCATTGTTGGAAAGCTAACTCAAAAATCATACCCTACTAATGGTATGACATTGGTATTACAGTGGTACTTTGTTTGATGAACCTGATTCTTTCCATAATTCTGTCGCAAACTAGTTGGATGAGAAACAAGTCAAATTCAATGGATAGGGTCGATGTTGACCTCACAGGGAAATTTGATTCAGTTCTTGCCCAGTTCAGTTTGCAACCAGAATTGTGGAAAGAATTGAATTTGTGAACTGAAGTACCTCTGTATATGTTTTGAGAGTAGCATTTAACATAGAGAAAGCCTAGTTGAAAGTGTTAGTGTTATATGGCATTTATTAACTCATAATTTAATTGAAATATTCCTTTCTTTTTTAAACCCATTGAGATGAAAACCCAATCTTGAGTTAAATTCAAAGAATTTTCAAGTTGCTTAAATATTTCATGGCTTTCTTTTTCAAGCTTCCAATTGAAGACTCATGCAGCTTAACTTCCCAGTCGCTGCCCATTGACCTGACTTCAATAGTGCCTGAATCTACAGAGGATGTTCTCTTGAAGGGTTTTACTTCCTTAGGAATGGGAGAAGAAAGAATTGAGACCGCTCAGCAGGTGAATGGCAATATCTCATCTAAGGATATTAGATTACTGTAGATGTCTCAGGACAGGCTAATAAAAATTTTTTAATTAAGATTCTAATTAAAAGGCCTGACTATTTGTTACTATAGTGAATATCAGGTCTTTCTAGGACATTCTTGATTTTGTGTTAGTTGAAGCTACTATTTTAAATGATTCTATTAAATTATTTTGATGGTGTAGATAAAAGTATGGTAGCTTGCATCTGGATGTTGATAGATTATTATATTAAGGTTTTTAATGTTCTGTGCGTGTTTGACTTTGTCTGTATTAACCTGTCCCCTGAAGCGGACACATACTGTGTACATATACAAACACATACACACACCCTTCTCTGTTTGTTGCTAAGTAACCCCTTTTTAAAAAACCTAACTATTCTTTTTAGACAAAGCTCTATAGTTATTTTTCAGTAAGTTAGCAGTTGTAAACTTTTGGTTTTTGCTTATTGCTAATTTTGTTTTTTGTGCTGGGATAGAACTGAGGTTCCTGCGCTTGCTAGGCAAGCATTCTAACCACTGAGCCAAATTCCCAGCCTGCTTATTGCTGATTACAAACCTAAATGTGGAGTAGTTCCTTCAACCACTTCCCTTGTCTTTTCTTTCTATTCTGTTAAGAATTAAAGCTGAGGTATTTTCCAAGTAAACAGAAAGCAGTTGTACTGAACTGCATGTGCAATACATAATGAAAGGCAGTGACACAGAGTGATCGGGAGCTGCAGCTCTTGGTTTAGGCCGACTGCCTCTGAAAGTCAGCTCCATCACTTCACATCCTTGTGAGCTTTGGCACATAACTTTCTTGGTTCTGCAGTTTCTTAATCTGTGAAACAAGGATAAATTATATTCCTGTCTCGTAGGATTTTTGTGAGAAATAAGAGAACACATGTAAATGTAGGATGTGGCGAGCACACAGCAAATGCTCAGTAAGTGATATCCAGGGTACATGGCAAGTCCGTGGCCCCTTGACGTCGATTTCCTCTTGAGACTTCTAGAAGGGAATTGAGCACTGAGTCTGAACTTCTTTAGACTGTCTGAAAACAAAGCCTTCTGCGTTAAACATGCACCTGTATCTCTTTCTTTAAAAGTTAAAATTTTTTTCACTTTATAGTGAGTTGAAATAACTTTTAAACTTTTAAAAAGTTTAAAAAATCTAATACATTGAATTATAAATTTACGTACAATAGGATGTACTCATTTTAAGTGTTAGCTGAGTGAATTTTGAAAAGCATGTATACTGGAGTAACTACCACTACTACCAACATATAAAACATTCCTGCAACCTCAGAAAGTTTCTTTATGTTCTGTTTAAGGTTGATCCCCACACTGGTTTTTGTTTTGTTTTGTTTTTTTCCTGATACTTGGGATTGAACTCAGGGCTTTTGAACTGAGCTATATCTCTGCCCTTTTAAAATTAAAAAAAATTTTTTTTGAGGCAGGATTTTGCTAAATTGCCTAGGCTTGGCTCAAATTTAGAATCTTCCTGCCTCAGCTTCCCAGAGTGCTAGGATTAGAGGCAGATGATACCATGTCTAGCTCCATCTGTTTTATAGTAAGAGCTGTTTCTCATAACATTAGTAGTAGGATCAGGATTCAAACTAATGGTTTAGGAGACGCCAAAGCCTATGTTCTTAAACTACTATATAATCTTATTTTCTAGTGTTAATTCTCAAATTTCTTATTAGATAACATTAATATTGACATTTACCTAAGGCCCTGTGCTAACTATTAATATTTGGCAAACTAATAAATAGGCATTAACCTCTTAGGAAAAAAATGTTTTTTTTTTTTTTAATAATTGTGTCTTTAATACTCTTAATGTGACTTTGGAAATGGTTGATTTTTTTTAACATCCTTTGCTTTTCCTAGCTTGTAAATATTGCATATATAATAAGTATCTTTTAGTGTCTTAGTTGCTTTCTTGTTTCTGAGACACAGTACCTGACACTCACAAGGTAAAGGAAAAAAGGTTTGTTTTAGCTCACAGTTTGGAGAGGTTTCAGTTCATAGTTGGCTGGCTCCAAGGCAGGCTGGCATGGCAGAGGTGAAAGAGCTCATGCATGGTGGTGGGAAGCAGATAGTCAGATCAAGGAGAAGGGAGGAAAATAGAGCCTTCCAGGCCCCCCCTTCCCCCCGTGAACTGCCTCCTCCAACCAGGCTTCACCTGTCAAATCACATTTAACTATAGACTCATCAGTGGACTGATCCACTGATGAATGTCATGTGCCCATAATCCAATCACCTCCCAAAGCTCCATCTATGAGTAAATGAGGCTTTGGGGAACATCTAGGTATAAAATGTAACACCTGGTTTAAAGCGAACTATTTATGATTGGGCCTTAAACAGTAAGAGTTAGGTAGTGTCTACTCTCCTGTCATGCAGTTTAGCATATATCCACTTTTTATTTTGTCTTTTTTAGTTTAGTTGACAATATAATATTTATTTTTCCAGTTTTTTTCGTGGTTTGCAAGGCTGCAAACTCAGATGGACCAGGATGAAGGAACAAAATATAGGTATGTCTGGTTCTTAGATTTTTTGGATATTGTAATTTTTAGATCACAGTCACCTCATGAGTTTCATAATCTGGGTCTTTAAACAAATTAAGGTGCAGAGAAATCACCAACATGCACATTTTTTAGAGAAATAGCCTGAGAGAAGATTTGAGTCATTATAACGGGTACTAGAGGCTGTGTGATTATTTAAAAAAAAAAGATATCTTTGGGTTTAAGCAGTTTTACATGACCTCTAAAAGGTGTTTGTTGCCTTCCTGTATAAGGAGAAACATCAACAAGAGACTTGAAGGATGGCCACCTAGATTTGGTGTAACTATGTAGTTCTGGTTGTGTATGCTGATTGCATGGGGAAAATTGATAGTGCAGGTTCTAGCTGATTTGAGGACTGTGGGTTGGTGTCCATATCCAGCTAACATTTACTGATGGCTGTGACTACTAGGCAGTGTGTTAAGGCTCTTTGATGTAAGATCCCATTTTGTCCTCATAGCAGCTGTGTGAGCAAAGGTAATTACTATTTCTGTTTTACAAAAGAGCAAACTGAGGCCTATAAATATTTAGTAACTTGCTCAATTTCATGCAGACTTAGGCAGAGCTGGGACTTGGACCCCTGATTTCATTCTCAGTCTAGAATTCTCCACAGCATCACACCATCCTGCAAAGGTGGCAGTAATCTGAAAGGACGGACTGACCGTATCTGCAGCCTTGGATTGGCTTGGGGGGATCCCACTCTTTGAAAGTTGAGCCATTACCTTATGTGTGAAAAGCCAGGCTAAAGTTAATTTTTTTGTTGTTGTTGCTTTTAGTGTCAGTAAGTTGTCTTCTTAAATATTGGAACATTTTATGACATAACTTTTGCTCTATTTCTGAGTATAATCACTTTTGTTAGTAGGTCAGACTTTCCTCCTGAAATTCAAGCTTGTGAGAAAAATGACACTTTCTTGTTTATTGACTGTGCTTATTGGGGGAAAATATTATTGCCAATCCCCTTTTGGTTCTGTTTTCTAGACAGATGAGGGATTACTTGTCTGGGTTTCAGGAGCAGTGTGATGCTATATTGAATGATGTAAACAGTGCTCTTCAGCATCTGGAGTCATTGCAGAAACAATATCTTTTTGTGTCCAATAAGACAGGAACCCTACATGAAGCCTGTGAACAGCTCCTAAAAGAACAGGTAATTCAGAGTAGGAGAGAGGGTCAGTGATTATAGTTAATATTTTATTTTAAATAGATGAATACAGTTTAATTTTAATTTCCTTCATCTCTGTAAGTATATGTTGAACACTGCTCTGGGTGAGGCCTTGTGCTAAATATGCAGGACAGCCTGCTTCTTAAATGAGCTCCTGTGAAGAGGACCAAACACAGCTTACCTGTGTTGGGAGCTGTTAGGTCTCAGTACTGTTTTAGAGTCTATTAGTGTATTAGTTTGCTCTGTCCATTCTTTATAATTAACATTTCATAAACAAGCAGAGTGATCGTGCTAGTGGTGGAGGTTTTTAAAAGATAAACTGATTGAAGTTGCACTTAAACTTTGGACTTAGAGATAAAATATTGAAAACTGTATCTTGGAATTTTTCTCTGTATATATTTTATGTGCTTTTGAAGGTAATCATTTATGATTTTATGAATTATGAAATTTATCTGAATAATTATTACCTCTTAAATTCATGACTGCAGAAATATTTGAGTATTATTCTGAAATCTGTTATAAACCTATGTGTTTAAGATAAATCTGTTGACAGTGATCTTGAGACAGGTGTGTTGGTTCTCATGTGCTTATAATAATTGATTTTTCTCTTTTAAAAATGCAAGTCGGAACTTGTTGATCTGGCTGAAAATATTCAACAAAAGCTTTCTTACTTTAACGAACTGGAAACTATTAATACAGTAAGTGATTTTTAGTTTTTTTTGTAAAGTCAGTGATTTTTATTTTATATTTCCTCTTAGTATGATCTTCACACTTATAAATTGGCTTGAGTTACATTGTAACTTAAATGTTTGTGTACTAAGATATTCCTTTTTGTAACAGAAGGCGATAACTATTACCATTTGAGACTTTTTAAAATATGGTTTAAGTAGTGTTTCTAAAGTTGTGTTATTGTTACTAAAATCTTTTGATTGGTTACCTCTTATAGTATCTATCTGCAAACTGTGAAGAAAATTGTAGGAAGAAATACTCTAAATTTTCCTGTGATTGTACTGCTGTAATAGTAGTAAACATTTTTAGAACAAACTTTCCTGTTTAGTTTGAGGAAATAGAGAGTCCTCATAATGTAGACTTGTGTCCTAAATAATAGTCCCCATAAAAACTGTTGTGTAAGTTATATTTCTGTTTGATTCATAAACTAATCATAATTATATAAATGTTATTAAAATTATTTTTAAAATTACTATAGTTTAATAAAGGCATAGAAGTAAACCTAGTAGCATAGAAGTAAAACCATGGAATGCAGTGGGAATCAGTTTATTGCCAAGCTGTTTATATATCAAGTTATGAAACAATTAGTTCGTAGTATTTTACTTTCATAATGTGACTGCTAAGTTTATCCTTTAACTATAATAAAATTGCCAGTGTTCGAAAGTGGAAAAATTATATATAATAAAGTGCTAGAAAGTGGGAAATCTCCTGATGTTTTATAATGTTGTGTAGTGGTACAGTAAAAGTATTTGCTAATCCATGCAGAGCCCCATTAATACTTAGTAGGAATAAACTGATTTTAGTCACTATTTTTCTCTATTCATTTCTTCTTTATTATTGCACATGGTCTATATTTGAGGATATTTTGATGACTTAAAATATATTGTAAAGATGTTAGTACACTGTATAATACCTTAAAGGAAAATGTTAATTCTAATTAACAATTTTAAACTTTACCTTTATCTTTTTTTGTCAATTAATTGACTTTTTTTTCCTTTGAAGAAATTGAATTCTCCTACATTGTCTGTAAATAGTGAAGGATTTATACCTATGCTGGCCAAGTTAGATGATTGTATAACCTATATTTCATCTCATGTAAGTAATTGTATTTGTGTATGTTTTAAAGAAACCTTAACATTCCTATTGTATCATTTCTTGTGTGTTACAATAATTACTTCTTTTGAGAGGAAAACTGCGGCCAACCCTCTCTGTCTGAGGTTCTATATCTGTGGATTCAATGAATTGAAATCATAAAGACCCGAAAAAAATATTGCATCTGTACTGAACATGTATAGACTTCTTTCCTTGTCATTATTTGCACAATAGCGTAACAACTATTTACATAGCATTCATGTTGTATTAGGTTTTACGAGTAATCTAGGGATAAATTAAAGTATATGAGCAGATTGAATGTAAGTTACATGAAAATACTATGCCATCGTATGTAAGGGACTTGAGCATCCATGGATTTCCATATTCTTGGGAGTCCTGGAACCAATCCTGCATGGATACCAAGGCACAACTATATGTACTTATAACATGCTGAAGAAAACTGGAGTAAATTCTTTGTTGTTATCAGTAGTAGTACAGTAGTACAGTACTTTTAGCTCCTGAGGCTGTGCCTAGAGTAGAATTTCTCCTGGCTGACCTGACTCAGCTTTCTTCTACCCAAAAGAGTGCATCATGTTTTAAGTTGTTGATATTTCTGGTGTGTAAGATATTTCCTTGGAAATGGAAAATGTTACTTGAGTGGTACTAAAGCAACAAGTGTGTGCTACCTCTCTCATATCCTGGAGATCAGACCCAGGGTTTTTGCACTGAGCTACATCCGCAGAGTGCTTTTATTTTGAGATGATCTCACTAAGTTGCCTAGGCTGGGCTTGAACTTGGTGATCCTCCTGCCTTACCCTCCCACAGTGCTGGGCTTATAGGCACATGCCACTATGCCCAGCTAGGCTTTTTGGTTTAATCGCTCTATTCCCCAAGGATTTCTTTGTTCTTTCTCTAGTTGAACTTTACATACTCGCTTCAAAGTGCATGGAGTACTTAAAACTGCAAATACTGAGCCCCTGCTTTGTGCCAGGCATGGGATTGGCTGTGACAAAGTCAGTCATAATATTTGTCTTTTTGGAGCTCATAATCTTCATAAAATTTTTTTGAATGTTTGAACTTCATATTTGCTTTACCTAAGGATACCTTGAGGTTTTTTTTGTTTGTTTGTTTGTTTTGTTTTTGTTTTTGAGACAGAGTCTCGCTATGCGTTTCAGGCTGACCTTGAACTCACTGTGTAGCCAAGGCTGGCCTCAAACTCGCAGAGATCCTCCTGTCTCAGCTTCCTGTATGCTGGGATTATAGGCATGTACCATCATGCCCACCTTACCTGTGTTTTTATTAAAATCTAGCTTTTTATGAGTGTTTGTTTCTTCTTTATAAATCTTTCTCTTTGTTTTACAGCCTAATTTTAAAGATTATCCTGTATATTTACTGAAGTTTAAACAGTGTCTTTCTAAAGCATTGCATCTCATGAAGACATACACTGTGAACACACTACAGACCCTCACGAATCAGTTACTTAAAAGGGTGAGTGAACTGATCTTGATAACAGGTTTATTGTTGGTTCATTTATCTTCTATAATCTTGAAGATTAATACTTTGTAATTCCCCCAAATTTTTACTTTTTATTAAATAAGAATACCTACTGCAGCTTTATTTATGATAGGGAAAAATGTCCGTATTATAAATGTCCATTACAATCTTATTTTCACATGATATTTAACAATGTGGGAAGTGTCTCATAATAACTGTGTATGAGAAATAATAAAATGAGATACAAACTATATGTCACTTAAAACATTTCTGTATTATGAAAATATTGGAAGGAAATATACCAAAATAATAAAAATGGTTCAATCTGAGTGATAGATTATTTATTTATTTATTATCTTTATTTTTTGTGGTGCTGGGGATTGCACCCAGGGCCTTGCACATGCTACACAAGGGCTCTACCTCTGAGTTACCTGCCATCCTAAATTTTCTTCTTTACTTTTTTTTTTGGTATTTTTTAAATACTTTTTTATATTTAGCAAACATTTTTATTGAGCATCCATTAATGATTACATTGAAATAGGAAAAGTATAGCAGCAGAAAGGAGATGAGGCAAGGTCCCTGCCCTCATGGAGCTCATATTTGGGAGAAGTGATGAGTAACAAAGGAAGCAAAGTAGTGACAGATTGCAGTAGACGCCAGGTGGAATGTTAGGAGGTGTCAGGTTAAAAAATGAGAGTAGAGCTAGCTGGGATGTTGTTGAGCATATTTCTTTCCCAAGAAAATAGAAACAAAATGGTTATTCGTATTTTGTTTTTTTAAGTTTACTTTCTAAAAAATATGGAATGTCTCCTTGAACTTTCATTCAGAGCCAGTGACTTTTGGGTTATGTTTTACCGTTCATGTTGCGTCTAGCTGACTTAACAGCCAAACTGTATGCTTTGCTATTTTGCAGAATTTTTAGTAACTTTAGGAAACCAATGCTTAATAAATAGAAGTACCTGCTATGCTAGTGCTTTACCATTAAGCTGCATAAAATCCCTATGAATATATATTATGGTAATTTTATGGATGAACTGAATCTCAGAGATGTTAAGTAATGTTTCCAGTGTTTTACCCTCAGAAAGTATCAGTGTGAATCTGAGTTCAAGTCCGTTTCCTGCCAAAGTTTTAAATAATACAGGGTAAAATTTAACTATAGCAAGGCGAGAGAAATGATAGTTCCTTTTCATTATTTATCATTTGTAGCAGTAATAATATGTAATGTCGGTTATCGTGACCCCTCATGGTAGCCCGCTCTGCGTCTTCAAATGCAGAGTGCACTTTTACTTTTGCTTTTATCCTTTTCTCTCTTTGTTCGGCTCCATGGAGCTAGTTCTTCCCTTACCCTTTGACTCTCCACTTTTCAAATACACTTTTGGCACTGTTAAAAAAAAATGTAGGGGCTGGGGATTTAGCTCAGTGATTAGAGTGCTTGCCTCGTAAGCACAAGGGCTTGAGTTCGATCCCCGGCACCACCAAAAAAAAAAAGAGAATCTCTCTTTGAGATTTTTTCTTTCTAAGCTTTGGGTTGGTAGGGATGCCAAGCCATAGTCGTGAAATGGTTAGTGTTACATTTTCTGAATAATTATTTGTTTGCTAATTATCTTCCTTCTCTATCTTCCTCCATGTTCATTTAGGACCCTTCATCTGTACCTAATGCAGACAATTCTTTCACGCTATTTTATGTGAAATTTCGAGCTGCTGTCCCCAAAGTCAGAGTAAGTCACTTGATATAAATAGGACATTGTTACGAAATTTATGCAGCTAGCCATTTTGAAGTATTTTGCTTACTCCAGGGAAATGAACCTGAGTGAAAGATAGGCATTGTCCTTTCACATTCAGCAGTGTACCTTAGAGATGTGTGCTGGGTGCTCAAGTCTACAGAACAGGGAACATGTCACTTTCCTGTAATGTCAGGGAAGGTTTCTAGATAAAGGTGGGCTTAAAAAGCTCAGATGTGTAGTGTACTTAAGGGGGCCTGTGTTTTACATAGAACAGCATTGTAGTGAGGGTTGTAGAGACATAAAAGACTTACATTTTGGGAGGACTATGTAGTGTGTTATAGGAACATAGAATATTAGTAGGGTGTGATGGGAAAGAACACAGGAAAGATGGCAAAGACCATCTCACAAGGGACTTTACCTGTCATTAATTCAGGAAAAGTAGGGAAACAAGAGAGTGATTTGGTCACATTGGTCATTTCATAAATGAAGGTTGCCGTATAAAAATGGATTATGGTGAAGAGAGATTTGAGGTAGGCCTGTTTTGCAGTGGTCCAGGTAAAAACAGGTATTGAACTAAGGCATTGGTAGTATATTCCATGAGATTGCATGTGATGGTCTTATTTACTGTCTTTAGCAGTGTTTGACACATAAAGGAATGCACAGGGTGTTCATGTTGATTAGGTGATTGGGAATGGAGACAAGGAAAGTCTGGTATATTTTAGTACATACCTGAAATGCAGTTAATTGGAACTGATACACGCATATTGTTTCTATTCATTGTGAAGTTACTAGAAAGGGTAATCTACCTTTGCTGGCTCTTCCTTTACTTCCTTGTTTCTGTCTACAAAGTCAGCCAGTTGCTTTGTTTTTGTTTTGGAAATAGAAGAAACTTACTTTTATTTATAGACGATAAAAAACAAATAGTGGTTAACTGAAGGTATGAGATTGAGATTGTGCCCAGTTGATTGCTTTTGCTTTATTAGCAAAATACCGGTGATAATAATTTGATTAGCAAAGAATTGGTATAAATAAGAGGCTTATTCTGGTAGGTGATTGTAAAGTGATTATTATAATTATCAGTGGCTTTCCTGTATAGTGTAAGTAATCAGTTAGTTTATGTGATATGGTCCCCACACATTAGTGACAGAAAGCATGAAATGCTTACCTAGCAGTACTTATTGGAGATATAAGGATGAAAAAAATGGTAAAACTAAACAGAAATTCATAGAAGATTATATAAACGGTAAAAATATCTTGTTCTTCCCAGTGAAATTTATACTGGGAAGTACACTGGGATATAGTCCTAGCAGAAATTCCAGTGGGATTTCCTTTTATATGATCTTGAACTTTATCTGATAAATAAGTAAGACTGTAGCAAATTTTGAAAAGTACATTGTCATTGATTCAGTAATTCACTGACAGATCATTGAAATGGAAAATTCTAGAACTTAACTTACAAAGAAGCATTCCAAATCAGAAAGGAAGGGCTGAAGTTTGCTACAATAGTATTGGGAAAATTTGCTAAGTATTTGAAAAAAAGAGTAAGCATTTCACTTGATAATATTACCAAAATATAAGTGAACTAATAAATACAAAACGATAAGCAGACCCCCTAAAAAGGTAGAAAAATTATTAGGAAAGAAATTAAGGATATAAACATCAAATTTTTGCATTTTAAATAGCAAAAACAAAGTTTTCAACACATAAATAAGAAAGTTAGAGTTTTAATATACAATAGATGCTGTATATCAATATAAGATTTAATATAAAATAACGAGATTACTCACAGAAAATATGGAAAATGTGTCAAGTTAAGTCTAGGCAGCTGGGCCTGGTGGCAAATGCTTGTAATTCCAATGCTCAAGAGGTTGAGACAGGAGGATCATGAGCTCAAGGCCTTCCTCGGCTACCATAGTGAGTTCAGGTATGGCCCAGACTACATAGTGAGAGTCTGTTACAAAAGAAACAAAGGTTAGGCATTATTTTGTCTTTCAGAATAGGTAAATTATGGCTTATGTCAGTTCTTTTGAGGATTTGGTGGGACAGGTAATATTGTTGATATAAACGAGTCCTTTCTAAAAGTTCTTTTGAGGATACTAGTTCAAAAGCCTATCCAAATACATCTTTCTTTCTTTTTTTTTTTTTTTTTTTTTTCCAAATATATCTTTCTTTTGACACATTGTATTGGTGTCCCCACCTGAGAGGTAGGTGCTCTTATACTAGTTTAAATAGTAGGAAGTAGGGTTTCAGAGAAGTGAACCTGCCTGGGCTAAGGCAGCTATGATGGAGCAGACATTCAGACCCCCTGGTTTCACTCTGGGCTCTTATCCCTGGGCTGTGATTCTTTGGAAACAATTTAAATATTTAGTAGTAGAAGAATGAGCAGTAGGGTAATATGTAGCAACTTCACATAATGTTTTAAATGAATTATACTGAGATTCATTGAATGTTAAACTAGGTATTAGGTATGATGGTAGGGCTTTCTATACGTTTTCATCTAATGTTGAAAATTATTTTGTAAGAAAGTATGAAATATTAATTTTTAAAAACAGATTATAAAGCTGAATGTGTAGTATAATTTCAGTTTTGTTTGAGAAAAACTATGGTAACTGTGGGTTCAAAAACCTGAAAAAAATATATTGAGAGGTATTATGTGTGATTATTTTTTAGTATTGAAGGTAATTTTATGGATTTTCATTTTTTCGCTTAGTTTTTTTGTTTGCTTGTTTTTGGTTTTTTGCGACAGAGTCTTTGTAGCCCAGGCTGGCCTCGAACTTAACGGCAGTCATCCTGCCTCAGTCTCTCTGAGTGCTGGTATTACAGGCGTGTGCCACTATGCTCAGCCTTTCTTTTTTTTTTTTTTTTAATATTTATAGTTTTTAAAGTGAGTGTGTGATACTATTATAATCGGAAAGTAATGAAAAGTCTGATTAATACATTTAGCTTTTTAATGTATTTTTCTTTATTCTGCAGACTCTTATTGAACAAATAGAAGAACGATCTGAAAAGATACCTGAGTGAGTATCTAGAAGTTCTTTGATTTCCAGATTAGCTTCCTCTCGTAGTGCTATTTTTCCAAATCTGGTTATGTCTCTGATATTTTCTGAGGGTTGTCTCTAAGCTTGTTCTTTGTTTGTGGTAGTGGGGATTGAATCAGGAGTGCCACACTGCATCCTCAGCCCTTTTCTTTACTTTTGTTTGAGACAGCATCTTACTAAATTGCCTGGGCTGACCTTGAACTTGTGACTCTCCTGCCTCAGACTCCTGAGCACCTGGAATTACAGGCATGTGCCACAAGGCTTCCAAGCTTGTTCTTGTAGCACGCAACTTATTTTGGGGAGCAAGGTCCCAAATTAGCACATTTACGTGCCAGAGTTTTTCCCATAACAGGATTTCCTTCTCATCTGGACAAAAACGAGGTTTCTATTCTTGGAAGAGAAATCCTTCTTTAAGAGATAGCGCTTGTGGGATCACTTCATTATGGGTTTTGTTTTATATCTGGTATTTCTGAGCATTTAATTTGGGCAAATGAGAGATGACCATTATGATTTTATAGGTTTCACAGCCTATTGTGGAATTTAAGATCAGGTTATTTTGTATATCTGAAATCAAAAGTTCATACCCCAGTCTATTTTTATTTGCCTTTCTGTTAGATACCAGCACCTGCTCAGTGATATCCACCAGTGTTACCTTTTTCAACGGGAGCTCCTTTTGGGCCCTAGCATTGCCTGTACTGTTACAGAGTTAACCAGCCAAAATAATAGAGACCATTGTGCCTTGGTAAGTTTGGACCTATTTTGGTTTAGTGTTAAACCTTCCACTGAGCTATTCTGATGCCATACCTGATTTACCTTGCTCTGAAGTACTGTTTTTCCAAACCTGGCTACGTTCTTGATGTTTTCTGAACAGTGGTTTCCAAGCTTGTTTTTTTAGCATACAGCTTACTTCAGGGAGCAAGGTCTCAGACAGGACTTAGCGAGTTTATGTGTCCCATATTGACAGACTCTTTTTTTTTTTTTTTTCAGTTATGACAGATGTGGTTTGTTAGTCTTATTTTTTCTTTTTTTGGTACTGGGGATTGAACTCAGGGCCTTGTGCTTGCTAGGCAAGCACTCTAACCACTGAGCTAAATCCTCAGCCCTCGTTTGTTAGTCTTGTTCAAATTTGCAAAATAATTCTTACTTAATTTTTTTTGGGGGGGTGCTGGGGATCAAACTCAGGGCCTCGCCCTTGCTAGGCTAGCACTCCTACCGCTTGAGATAAATCCCGAGCCCCCTCATTTAATTTTTGAGATATGAAGATTCACAAATATTATTTCTTAAAAGATGAAGGTTAAAAGTGAGTGGATTTATGTTGACAATTTAGTTTAGCTTCGTTTTTGCTACGGAAGTACTTTTTTGTTTAGTGCAATTTTAATTCATACCATAGGCAAAAATACAAGGTTCTTGTTTTCATATACTGTCTTTCAACTAGAAAAGTAATTTGTGATCATCATCAAAATTTAGAAAGTAAAGCATTAAGAACAAAATAAAAGTTACCTGTAATTCTGCTAAGCATTAAGTCGTGGAAAAAGAACATTTTCTGTTCTTTGATACATTGTTTTATAAATACATGTGCATAATTTCATTGCAAATAAAGTGTAGGCTTTATTTTATAAGCCCTGGAAATAAAGTATAACTATAGGTGTGTGTTTGTTTACCACAGGTTCGCAGTGGCTGTGCCTTCATGGTCCGTGTGTGCCAGGATGAGCATCAACTTTACAATGAGTTTTTCACAAAACCAACACCAAAATTAGAGTAGGTGGCACATGGAACCTAATTTTTGCTGATAAGATGTAATTTGCTAATGACCATAATGGTGTAGTGTATTATGAGAGTACTCTACAACTAACTGTAGTGTTTTAACTTTTCTGCATATGTGAACAGAATGTTGTTGGGTAGGATAGTGGTTATTAAAGTAAATTTGCAGTTCAAAGGCCATCATGCTTTCATATTGTTTATAGTATAATTATGGAGGCATTTTGATCTGAGAGTAAGTGGATAGTAATTCTGTATGTAAGTATATATATGTATGTGTATATATGTATAAGTACATTATATAGTAATTCTATATAAGGAACTATGTTTTGGGATCTGTAGCTCTTTACTAAGTACAATACTATTTCCTTTTAGTTCAAAAATTTATGATTCTCACTAATGAAAGATAATTAAAAATATAGACACTATTTAATAACCATTGTTTTTCTTCAGAGTATCTTGCAGATGCACTGTTAATCACTTTTGGTTTCTTCATGTTGGCTCTTTTGACTCTTAAAGATTCTAAGATTGTGACTCTTGTAAATCAGGAAGAGCTCGATGTATTTTATGGCTTTGGTTGGGATAATTACTTTTGATGAAGACCATATTTAGAAGAGCACTGTGGACAATATGAAGAATATAGACAACCTAATTTTTTTTCTAAATGTTTAAAATTTCTCACAATACTTGATATATGTCCGGAGTACTTTGAGTTATTTATCTAAATATATATGTGTTCAAGAATTTTTGAACTTGTCTTTCCTGAGAGAAAACATACCAGTTGATTCACAGTGAAGTAGAATATAAAAGGTAGTCAAAAGATAGTTTTTGTTTTTGAAAAGACATGTACAGAATTATTGCTGAAATAAAAAAAGTTGTGGTAGGCTGACTTTTGGTTGGTGGCTGCTAATCTGAATTGATTGTTGCAGCTTGCTTATAGATTCTGAGCTTTTAAAGCAAATACAGTTCACAGAATTACTTTTTGCCTTTCATTTCTCATAATATTCCCAGATACTCTTTTCCAGTGTTTATTATTTTTATTGGTTAGACAAAATCAGTGAAGCTTTTAAAGTATTAGAGAATTCTAAAACCATTACTACTGTAACCATATTTTATTCTTTCATTTTAGTGAGCTTTTGGAGAAACTGTGTATGTTATTGTATGATGTCTTCAGGCCATTGATCATTCATGTTATTCACTTAGAGACTCTATCCGAACTTTGTGGGATTCTTAAAAATGAGGTACTTGAAGATCACGTACAGAACAATGGTAAGGAAGTAGAAGTGATCATTTTAAAGGTCTTTTAAATTATATCTGTGGCTCAGTGAATTTGAAAAAAATAATACTTCTCGTGCACCCCTACACTGAAATACTTAATATTTTTTAATTTTTAAAAACATTTAAAATAAAAATTTATTACTTTTGAAGCTTGGGCTGATGCCTCCCCTTTTTGAATCAAGGGACAACTTATTCTTTGACTAATCAAATTACATAAAGAAAGAATTTTAAAGTCTGGGCAAAATTAGTAATAAAATAGTTAGACACTTTTCATTTTGGCATCCAGAATCCAGGGACAATTGGCCATTAGTTTTGGGTTAGTCATTTCTAGTACAGAATACATAAAGTAATTGAATATATTGCATACTTTTGATTAAAAATCAGAAATTGTTTTAGCATACTTACATAGAGATGGTATATCTTTTTTGAAATTACACATAAAAGCAATTCTGTGGAATACCTCTGCTTTATCATCGAATCAATTCTTTGATATTTGATTCATTTATCATAGAGAACATGATTTTCTTAGTGATATACTTAGGTCCTTTGAAAAAATACAATATTGAGTGCATTCATGGTAGTATCAGCCCCCCATCATGAGTGTAGTCATAATACACTGCAAACTTGTACTCATAAAAGTTAAAAAAAATACCCTTCAAATAATCATTTTGCAGGCAGAATTTATTGTCTTTACCGTGGCTTTCATTGGTAGACACTACTATGAGTTTATTTTTCCAAACTTGTTCCTACTACATTTAGTTATTCTGTGATGTGCATTTTCTCACATATTAATGCTTCTGAATGTAAGATAATTTTTAAATTAATATGAATGTCTTATATTATTATGTAGTGTCTTATACCCCCTATCCCTTAGAAAGATGTTACTGAATTACTGGTGTGTTTTCACATTGGTGGCTTCTTAGAAATGAATACTGTATAAACTCTTACTTCATTTTTTACTTTTTTTCTTTGTGAAAATGTTAACAAGTCCTTTAGTATCCATGGAACTCAATTTATTTGTGAAGTGGGGATGATAATAAATTAAGCTGCCTTAACTATCTCTTAGGATTGGTCTGGAGCTGTATGAAATAACTTTTAAAGAGCACAGCTCTTTTAAAATTCAAATTTAGTATTTATTATTAATAATAGAAATAATTTTGTAGAGTCATAGGAAGGAGGTATAAGGACCAATTTATTTCCCAATTTTAAATTGAAAAGTGCTTGAACAGCGCTTTTTTTTTCCTTCGATATTGGGGATTGACCCCAGGGCTTCATGCACGCTAATGCAATTAACTTTACCACTGAGCTACAGCCCCAGCTCCTGAGAGACATTTATTAAATTTTTCTAAGGTCATTGAACCATATTGGAATATAATCACAGTCTCTGAAGCAAAGTGGTTAAAGTATTTTTGCTTGTTTATAAAAAGGTAATTTCCTGTGTCTAAAAGGATGGATGCTGCTTGCATTTTTTTAATTAGCTGAACAACTGGGAGCATTTGCAGCTGGAGCAAAGCAGATGTTGGAAGATGTACAAGAGCGGCTTGTGTATCGAACCCATATCTATATTCAGACGGACATCACAGGCTACAAACCTGCTCCTGGAGACCTGGCATATCCTGATAAGTTAGTCATGATGGAGGTAGGGTCTCCATATTTCATCTAATTAACTCTACACAACTTTTGAATATTTTATACTAGTTAAAATAGGATTTTTCTTTTTGATTCTTGCCAAAAATAGAATCAAGATAAACTTATAAAAAAATCATAGACCATAAAATTTTTAAGAAATATTGAAGATAATTTGTTGTCTTTCATTTATGTTTTTTAAACATTCTATTCAGTTCTGTCTCCTTTGCCAGGAAATATGCATTCTTAATTTTTAAATTTAATTAATGCTATGACTGCTCCTTTTTCTTTGTAAGTGGCATAGAAAAGGGTTGAAGCTGGGTAGGTGGCACATACCTGTAATCCCAGCACTGTGGTACAGGCTGAAGCAGGAGAATTTCAACTTTGAGCTCAGCGTGAGCAACTTAGTGACTTGGTGAGATCCTGCCTCGAAATAGAAAAGGGCCGGGGGTGTAGATTAGTGTGAAGGCGCTGGGTTAAATCCCCAGTGCTGCAACCACCCACACAAAAAAGGGGGGAGTTGATAGCAGAGGAGCCAGTCTAGTCGATGGTACCAGGGTACCCTGTGTTGTGCTCTCCCAGAACTCTGGAGGCTCCCTTCTCAAAACTACACAGTACTGATGTCTAGTTGCTGGTTCGCAGGCTTACGTTATCTCGATGATTGTTCAGTTCCATATATAACTTTGTTTTCTTTGAGTTTTGGGGAGAGTTTAAAGAATTCCTGGATAGTGGTATGACAGTTAGAACCTAGAATTTTTAAGAAATGGGTGGGGTCTTACTGTGTTTCCCAGGCTGCCCTTGAACTCAAGAGTCTGTCTTTGATTCTCGAGTAGCAGAGATTACAGGTGTGTATCACCATGTCCACCTGCACAACCTAGCACTTTTTCAATGGGAATTTTCAAATATAAGCAAAAGTTTAGTATAATGAATATTTACATAACATGACTTCAGCTTCAGTGTGGCCAATCTTGTTTACTTATACCTCCTTACTCCCTCTTGCTCTATTAATTATTTTAGAGCAATTTCAAACATTAAAATATGTAAATACTTTAGTAGGGAACTCTAAAAGGTAAGGGTATTTTTATTTTTACCATAACCATAATATATTATCATACTTTAAAACATTATAGTTCCTTAATATCATCACATAGCCAGTTGAATCGCTTCTTCTCAGACTCACCAGTTGTTAATGTTTTGTCACATTTACTTTTTTTTTTTTTTTTTTTTTTTTTTTCCTGTTTTTTGAGACAGGGTCTTGCTATGTAGTGCAGGCTGGACTTGAACTCACTATGCAGCCCAGGCTAGCCTCGAACTTGTGGTAATTCTCCTGCCTCAGCCTTCTGAGTGCTGGGATTATAGGCATGTGCCACCACGTGCAGCTAGTTTTTATTCTAAGAATAAATTTTCCACGTAGCCACAGTACTGTTTTTATACCTAGGGAATTAACATCAATTCAGTGATATTATTTATGTACTGTCCTATTCAAATTTCCCAGTTATCCTTCACATGTCTTTTATAACTGGACCAAAAACTTTAAAAAGTGTAATCTGATCAAGTTTACTGTGCTACATTTCATTTTTATATCTCTTTACTCTCTTTGAGTCAAACTAAGACTCTTTCCTCCCTGTCCTCACTTTGTTTTTTGTTTTTCTAACATTTACTCTTTGGAAGAGACCAGGCCAGGCCAGTTTTATTGTAAAATGTTGCCACATTATAGATTTGATTTGTTCCTCTTTCTTAGGTTGAGGTTAATTTTTTCTTTTTTGTAAAAATACTTCTTACTTCGTTACCTCAAAGGCACATACCATCAGGTTGTTCCATAAATGATTAAGGTGGTGATTATAAAAGTATGTTTGCCTGTTCGTAATTAACAAGTCCTTAATTGGATGATGCTTTTTTTTTATGAGTTCCCCACCATCTTTTCAGCCAGTTGATACTGCCAAATACTGCTGAAAACTACACTCGAATGTTCCTTCTGATTTCTCTTGTAGCAAATTGCACAGAGTTTAAAAGATGACCAGAAGAAGTTACCTTCAGAAGCTTCATTTTCAGATGTTCGCTTAGAAGAAACAGAGTCTGACAGTCTAACAAAATCTGGTATGTTATGAGATCTTTACTTTCAGCACTTACTCATTCAGTTCATACCTTTATTAAGGACTTGTGTCCCAGGCATGAAAAACAGCTTCTGCCTTTGAGGAGCCCAGACATTATGAGGAGAGATTGATAAATCCCAGGTGTGATTCAGTGGCAAGCCCTCTAAAGGAGGGCTTTAAATGATGTGAGTTCATGGGGTAGAATGAGGTATTACTGGTAGAAGGGCCATTTTGTGGAGAGACCAGTTAACAGTGGGGGCTGGGGATTTAGCTCAAGTGGTAGAGCACTTGCCTGGCAAGCACATAGCCCCAGAGTTCGATCCCCAGCATCTCCCCCAAAAACATAAATTGTTAATTTAATGTGATTATTATGGATCATGAACTTATACTAATAAAAAAGAAACTAAAAGAATTTTAAAAAAGTTTCTTTACAAAGCATCAACTTCCTTCTCTGTGGAAAGGGGAGGGGAGGGCCCAGAGGGTGATGGAGGAGAATGTGTTGGGGCTGCCACTGGGGTGGCTCTGTGCCTCAGAAGGAGCAGCAGGAGACACATGGCTTTTGATGGTTTGCTGTGGAAGTAAACTCTCCTGTCAACAGTTAAACTGGACACTGAAAAAATGAAGGAACAAGTTGACTTGACTTCTAGCTTTAAAGCATTCAAACATGTTTGTTTCACTAAATGTTTTTGGGAGTAGTTTTTGGTTTTTATTTTGAGGAAGGCATTCTGCAGATAACAAAATTTTTAACAAAACTATACATACTTCATGTAAAATATTCTCGGATATAATTTGTTTTGTGTTTTTCTTTAGGAGACTTATAAAGTAGATCTTACAGTGAGGTTTTATGGAAGAGATTTAAAAATTATTCAAGTATTGGTTGCTTTTGATAAAACAGCTTACAAAACTAAGGTGAAAGCATTAACTCTCAACATTTTCCTTGTTTCTCCAGGCCTTCCTTTAAGCACACAGATCTAGAACCTTTTTTAGAAAGGAGCTGTGTTTGTTTTATAACTTATTACTGGTATGTCATGGATAAACTTAATTTTTTATTACTGAAGAAATTTTAAATAACCGAAAAGTGAAAAGAAAGATAAAAAGAAAAATGAACACCCATGCCTGAGTGCCTGGATTCAAGACTTCAGAATTTTAACATATTACACACACAGTGTCACTACTTCATCACTGGGACAAATATCCACCACCTGCAACCTAAAGGAGGAGAGATTTACTCAGCACATGTTTTCAGTCCTTAGTCAGGTGGCTTCAAGGCAGGAACATGGTGGAAGGTCCTGGGCAGAGGGCAGCTGCCCATCTCATGGCAGCCAGGAAGCTGAAAGGGAAGAGAGGGGAGCCAAGGAGGAAGGTACATCCTTCCAGATCACGTCCCATGTGACCCTCCTCTTCTGATCAGACTGCACTTCCTAACAGCACATTTACCTACTGTACTCAGCATTCTGCGCATCCGCTGATGGGTATAGTGCCCACATGATCCATTCACCTTATACATACATGAGACTTTTGGGGGGAACATTTTAGATCTAAACCAAAATGCACACACTTTTTTTGTTGCTGGGGATTGAACTCGGGGCCTTACACTTGCAAGGCAAGCACTCTGACCGCTGAGCTAAATCCACAGCTTCAACATACTTTTTTTTTTAACCAATCATTTTAAAGTAAATTATTGATGTCATTGACACTTCAGCTTTGACTGGTTTAGCATCTCTCAAAAAATGACATCTTACATAACCATAAACTGTTACTGCAGTAAAAGTTTAATGAAGTTTCTTAATGTCCTCTAATAATCCATATTTCAGTTTTACCTCTTATACCAGAGATTTATGCCAGCTCCATTTTTGTGGTTCATTTGCAATCTGGCCAAAGTGATTGTCTTTCCCTTACAAAGGGGGCTGCTCAGCCACACTCCCCACCGGCTGTTCCTCGTGTTTACCAGAGGCTGCCTTTTGACTGTCTTCGGGTAGGGGAGCCAGCTCTCGTTACTTGTGAATTGAACGTACTAAGCAGGCCTGTAGGTGATACAACTCAGCCAGGAAGGTGGGCTGACGGGCAAGCTAGCTTTGTTTAATCTTCCCATTTAAAATATCTTTCTTTTCTTGTTGCCCCCCCCATTGGCTCCCATTTGCTTCCATATAATTTCACATATCTCTGCCTCCTTGAATCTGTAATGAGTATGCTGTTTATTTCATAAAGATTTTTTAAAATTTTTTTTTAAAATTTCATAAAGATTATTGATCCTGGTTTGGGGAAAGCAGCTTGGTTTGAGCATGCATACGAGGCTGGAATGTATATATATGTGTTCTTACTTGTGTTAAATCTCACCTTGGATTTTTTAGGGTATTTTTTATTAAATATGAGACTGGAAAAAGCTGGTGTCCTAATTATAGTTAATGAGAATAAACAGTTTATAGCTACCATGTAGTTTATTGTAAGACATCCACATGCTTAAAGTGTGCTATCTTTTTCATTTGGGTTTTAGGTTCAACAGAGTCCCTCAATCCTAGACCACATACCACAGTTTCTCCAGCAGATCTTCATGGAATGTGGTATCCTACAGTTCGAAGAACTCTTGTCTGTCTCTCCAAATTATACAGATGCATAGATGTATGTGTAAATTCTTACATCTTTACTGTGAATTGCTTACTCTTTCACTTGGAGTATTTTTACGGTCCCAACTGCACATACAGAGAAAAGTGATTAAAACAGCGGTCATGTAGTGACTCGGCCCAGTGCCACTGTTTTTGAGGCTATAATTCAGAAGGAGCGCCGCATACTGCTATTTCATCCTTCAGAGTCCTCAGACCCAAGAAAAGTACAGTCGTTCCATGGTATTAGTCCAGCCCACACTATTCTATCTGATTTAAACTGCATTGTTCATGAGATCTCTTCAAGAAGGAAGTTTGGACATTGGGCATTTCTTTCTTCCCAAGTTTCCTATTAGGTATATTAAATAGCAGCGTATTAGAATTCAGAAATTTCCTGCAGTAGAACCACAATCCCAAGGGAAATATGGAGGAGGCATATTCCACTTAGCACCCTTTGTTACTGTAGACCTTAGCAAAGGAAGCCTCTGATGGTGCTTTAACAGGATTTTAGCAAAATAGTAAGTAGGCTGAAGGAGGTCAGTCTGCCTGTTTTTGTTTTGTGCCTCAGGCTTGTTCTCTTTTCATTTAGCTGTCTTTCAAGTCTTAACCTTTTTAGTCTTACTAATCAAAGGTGTGGAAAGGGGAATCCAGTGAAAAACACCATTAAGGCTGAGCTGGGGAAGGAGAGGGTCTTGGACTAAGCTGCCCGTCTGGAGCCTTCCGAGGCAAGATCGGTGACCCAGTGGGAGGTAACTCTTATTCTCCCTTAGACAGTAGCCTTGATAAAGGGAAGAGCAATACAAAAAGAGAATGATAGCAACCAGGAGACCAGGGTCAGGACTGCAGCCTGGTAATAAATGTCTTGCATATTTCCATCCATGTCAGTTCCATCTCAGGTAGAGTGAGGGCAGGAGGGAAGCAAGGGGACTGATGGGAATCTCTGCCCGGTGAACATGTCACACCTCTGGGATGATACAGAAGTGGCAGATTTAGGTTTCATACTAAATCTACCATTTTGAAACACTTTTTCTGTTGATTTATAATAATATAATTTCTTATAAGAATTTCACTCTCTCCTTCAGCATTCTTTATATTCATGCACAGCATTTCATAATTTAGTTTAGCATTTTGTTAACGCTCATCATTGAATATGTACATTATTTTAGTATTTTTCTGTTTTAAATAATACTATAATAAAGAACCATATACATGAACTTTAAAGTACCCTAATACAAACTAATTAATTACCTGGGTTAAATTTTTTTTTTTTTTTTTTTGGTTCCAGGGTCGAACTGAGGGCCTCATGCTTGCTAAGCAAGTTCTCTAACCACTGAGTTAAATCTCCAGGTCCCACCTGGGTTAAATTTTTATAAAAGGGGCTAGGCATGGTTGTGCACTGCTGTGATCCCAGCTCTTGGGAGGCTGAGGCAGGAGGATTGCTGTGAGTTCAAGGCCAGACTGGGCTACATAGTGAGTTTGAGGCCAGCCTGAACTGCATAGTGAGACCTTTCTCAAAAAAAAAAAAATTTTTTTTTTTTTTTAATAAAAGGATTTCCTGAGGATTTTACAGTTAGTTTTAGAGCTTTAAAACACAGACCTGGGGTTGGAGATTTAACTCGAGTGGTACAGTGCACGCCTAGCAAGTGTAAGGCCCTGAGTTCGATCCCCAGCACCCCCCCACCAGAAAAGCTCCCCCAAACCCCACAGTCCTACAACGTGAAATCAGGCTGGGGTGAGGTCTCGCTGGCATCTGAACTCTGCCTGACTCTTGGCCCCTGTATTTCCCAGCATCTAACACAGTGCGCACACACAGTAGGTGCTGGAACATATATACTGAGGGAGCGCATGTGGGTTTCTGGACGTGAATGTGCCTGTGTGTTGGTTTAGAAAGGCTGGAGGGGATTAAGAACTCCAGGAGGAATGGTACAGCAATAACTCGGTGATGAAGGTCATTAGCTGCCTGCACAAGCTTAGCTATTTTTTCTGCCTATTGAAGTGCTACAGGCCGACGTTTCTCTCTTGTTCCACCAGAGGGCTGTGTTCCAAGGATTATCACAGGAAGCATTGTCGGCCTGCATTCAGTCCTTACTTGGAGCGTCAGAGTCTATCAGCAAAAACAAGGTTTGATGAAGTGTTACGTGATGTTTCATTACCTATAATAATATTGTACAATATAGTACTCATTTGTAGGTGCAGAAATGTAAAGCTACCTTGGCAGTAAGATTTATTTATGATTGTGTTTTTAGGCCCTTTGAGAGAAACTACTATTTCATGGTAGTTCTTAATAGAGATTACACTATCTAGGCTTTAGATACATTTTTTAAATTAGACATCTCTCCATAAAAGTATTCAGCATCTTGTTGCTAGCAAAACTCTACCTGTGTGACCACTGTCTTCACCCATTTGTGCAACAGAGAGTTGAGATTTTGACACAGAGACTAGAAGAGGACAGACAGTTCAGTTATGGATAGATGGGTTTACATTTTAAATATATCTGCCAGTCTGACCTGTCACTTTTATTACAATACATGAAATTAAGACCTATGTCTAACGTTAGGGAAGTGATTAAGGAAATTGGGGCATAGTCTGTGTGGTAGAATATTTCATTACATTTAAAAAATAAAAGAGTAAAATTTAACTTTGGTTTTTTTTTTTTTTTTTGTGCTGGGGATCGAACTCAGGTCCTTGTGCTTGCAAGGCAAGCACTTTAACCACTGAGCTAAATCCCCAGCAAAATTTAACTTTGATAAGGCAAAGAAAAAAGGATATAAGTCAGATATACGGTGTGACTTTATGTAATAAAAAGTGCATTGAAGCAGGCATGGACTGTGAAAGCTTTGGGTGGCTTTTGCTCCTGTTCCCCACACATTTCTTTAATTTCCAGATTTTCTACAGTGAGTATATGTTTCTTAGACCATCAGGAGGACAAGAATGACCTCATTAAGAAAAATTCATATGCTTATGTCCTTCTGTATCACTGGCCTCTATTTTAAACCTCTCAATCATTCAGTCTCCTGTCCTGATTATCTGGAGACCATCTCTTTTATTTGACTCTGTTGTCTACGTATTATAAGGAGTGTAAGTACATGTAAACTCCCCGTTTGATGAGCACTAGTTTACTAGTTTTGTGGCTGAGTGTGTGTACTTTTGCCTTTCAGTTTTTAAAAAGTGACTAATGAAAATGGCTTAATGTCTTAGAGAGTTTTTCTAGTTATTTTAAGGGAAGAAACTATTCCTACATAATTAAAGTGAGGTCCTAGTTTTCCAGTAAATTAGCATAATACAATCTGCTGGGTTATAACAACTTTAATAAAATAAATGAAATCTATATGATGCTATTTTTATTTTAAAAATAGAGCAAGCACTAGGATATATGTAGCCTTTTGTACTTTCCTGGTGCTCAGTGTTCCAGAGTCACAGTGAGTTTCTATTGTAAAAGTCCTACTTTTATTGATTATGCTTGTTAGAAGTGAGGGGAGAGAGGGACTAGGGAGAGCTCATTTGTTTCATACCCCTTTGAAATTTATATTACTTACTGAAGAATAGCCTTATATTTTTCTGATGTAATATAAGAATTTCATTAGAAATATTCTCAAAATATTTCTTGAGTAGCAGCAGGAAGGAGCAAGTATGGCCTTGCATTTATGAATACACAGACTCCTGTAGAGACTATGGTTGCTATTTTGGGGTCACATGTCTCTCGTAGACAGTAGGTTCCAAGAAGGCAAAAGGGCGTGCTAGACTCAGGGGTGTAGGTAGTCCACCCTCTGTTTATACTCCAAAATGGTGACCCCCAAACCATTCTACATTTGGAGGCTTCTTTTGTACTTTTGTATAAATAGGAATCTGTCTGACGTTCTGGTTGTTGAAACCACTTGGACCAAATTGTGAAAGCTGTCTTCCTGAGGAGAAAATAACAGGCCATGCGAGGACAAGATTATGCTCATGTTTAGAGCTTTCGTGTACCTTCTGCTATGTGTTGATGTTAGATTGCATCATCTTCTCTGCCTCTTCAACAAGTTAACTTCCTTTCCTAGATGTGGTGTTTAACAGCCTTTTTGTCTGAGTTACTTTCTTGGATTTTCTAAGTAGAGCAAGTAATATCAGCAAGATTTTCTTCCCAGATAATTCTAATGTGGTGATACGGGGAGAGTTCATTGCACAGCAAAAGAGTATTGGTATCATAAGGCTGTAAATTTAGGTAGATTAATGTCGATTAATAATGTGTTTTATATGCACCTGTTTTGATTTAATCTGTGAAATACCATTTTTCTGTTTTATAATTTAGACTCAAATTGATGGACAGCTTTTCTTAATTAAGCACCTTTTGATTCTTCGTGAACAAATTGCTCCATTTCACACTGAATTCACCATTAAGGAAATTTCCCTGGACCTCAAGAAAACTAGAGGTACTTCGTTGTCCTGGCTGGCACAGTTGGGGTGTGTTTGACCGGTCCAAATGTGTCAGCACAGGTTGTAGGTTTATTTTATGTTCATCTGCAATTTTTTTGCATGCTTTGCTTGCTAAATATGTTACTTGTTCATACTAAGCTGTCAGTATCCTAATTATTTCTAACTTGCTGTGTTTCCTTCATGAGGAGAACTGTATTTTTTATTGTTGTTGTTTTTGAGACAGGGTCTCACTATGTGGTTCAGGCTGGCCTTGAACTCACTATGTAGCCCAGGCTGGCCTTGAACTCCTGGCGATCATCCTGCCTCAACTTCCCGAGTGCTGGCGAACAGAACTATATCTGAGCATTTTAATTTGTAATATAGTATTACCTCTCTTAGATTCTACCACATGTTACTATAATCAGTAAGAAAATGAAAAAGCAATATAATGGCTACTTATTACTAAGTATGTGTCAGCTAATTGGTATAATATTAAATATTGAGTTGAATTTGTCAGTTTATGAAACTTTGAGAAGCCAGAGTAAAAAGGAGAGGAGTGCTCACCCACAGTCTGAGAGTTGGGTTTTATTTCTGCCTCAGTTTCCTGATCTTGAACAGGTGTTTAATTTCCTTATCCAGCCTTTCCCCTAGGTGAAATGAGCACACTGAACTTGTTGGGACACCTTCACTGGGTTATCAAGATCATTAGGAATGAAAATATATGTTAACATACTTTATAAATTTTAGTTGCTTAAATAAATGGTATTAGTGTTAAATCAACTGCTTAGCTAATCATGTAGATAGGGTCTTTGTTTTTTTGTTTTTGTGGGGTTTTTTTGGGTGCGGAGATCAACTGGGTCCTGTGCTTGCTAGGCAATAGATAAGGTCTTTGAATTGGTAATAAATACTGACTCATCTTGGGAAAGATAATTCAGCAGTCCTAATGATTTGTCCCGGAATTAACAAGAGATTGTTTTTAAAAAATCAAAGTAGTTACTTTCTAAGCTGTTAATTTTAAGCAGTTAAGGATATACTGTAAACATCGCTTACTTGCTTAATTACTTGGAAATTTTTGTAAACTTTTATTTTTTCCTAATCACTTTCAAGAGATTTAAGCTCCTACGCTTTAAACCATTCATTGATGTAATGGATTAGCTTCTGTTTTATTTACTGGGGTAATTGAAAAAAGTCACTGAAATTATTTTCAGTGTTCTGCGATTCAGAGCAATGTGAAATAGAGAATTTCCAAAGATATCAGGTTTTTAGTTCCCTCACCACTGAGCTCCTCTGTAAGAGTGGGCTTGCTTTGACTGGCTGAGACCCACTGTGGCCTTCTGAGAGTCAGAGTAAAAGAGTTCTTTTTTCCCCTTAATGCTGTCTCCTGTTCATTAAAAAAAAACTTTTTGGTTTTTTAAAATCTGTGTGTGTTATTTGCATACTTTGTCAGTTTTCTTTTTTTTTTTAAACAGAAGCAAGATTTCCTGGCTTTTGCCTTTACAGGATGCTTTCTTTATCTCTTTCTGTCTTTTTTTTTTTTTTTTTGGTGGTACTGAGGTTTGAACCCAGAGCCTTTGGACTGAGCTACATTTTCAGCCCTTTTTATTTTTATTTTTATTTTAAGACAGGGTCTAATTAAGTTGCCCAGGCTGGTCTTGAACTTGTGATCCTCCTGCCTCAGTCTCCTAAGCCACTGAAGAAAGCATAATTTTTAAAGAGCTCATAATCTCACTAGAGCTGCTCTCTCTCAGCTATTCTTGACTTCTTTCCTTTCTTTCAATATGAGGTATGGGAACAGTGCCCTGTCTTGGAGAATCCCAGACTCTGATAGTCCTTTATCTAAGTGAGGGGATAGAGCAGGATTGATTTACTTTCTTTTTTTTCTAATTAATAATTTATTGCCACTTGGTTCTATTGTAGATCCACTGAGAGGTGAGCAAATAAAAAAAAGAAATCGCATAAGATTTTGACAAAATTGTTTTAAAGTTTGTTGTCTTCCAGATATTACAAAGTTTATGTAACTCTTCCATATGGTCATTCGATTCTATTTATTGCAGACAGAATCTTCCAGGTATTTCATAGAAAAGATAACAGACACAAAGAGTTTCACTAAAGCTTTGCTTTGAACCTTGCATCTGAGGGAGAGAGGTTCCTTTTCATTACCACCAGGGCCAGGGCCGTATTACTGTAGTGTGTGCTTGCAAAAGCCGGGGCCTCAAGCCTTTCATGCTTCGCTTTCTCTAGTCTGACAGTGAAAAGCAAGGAAATAGTCTTTATTTGTTTAACTCTCACATAATACTTGCCATTTTCACTTTTAAGCCTCTAACCTCTTATGACTAACATTTTATCTTATTGCATTTGAACATCAATGAAACCTCAGTTAGTAATTTGTATGGATTCTAGTTAGTCTGGAGGTTAAGGGGTAAATATGTCCTCTTGGTGTTTTCTTCCTGCCTGACACATTAGTTTATTCACTCTGCTTCAAGTGAATAAATTTTTATGCCAGCCAGGATTTTAACAAGGAAGCTGGGTAAGTATATAAATATTTTCTTAAAATCTGCTTAACATCCTAAAAGCACTGAAATTTTACAGTCAAATATTATTTGTTACTTTTCTTTTTTTGTGAGTGGATCATTGAGATTCATAGCCATTTTGCAGTCCTACCTCTGGAAAGTAATGGCCGCAGCATCACTGGCTCTCGTCTTGCCATCAGCCATGCGCAGAGATGAGCTGGTGAAGATGAATGCCTTGTGGCTTTGCGGCAGTAGAGAACTAGTGTTTGTTACACAAGACTTCTTTGTTGAAACTGTACATGTTCACTGGATGAGTAATTTTGTTTCACAGATGCAGCATTTAAAATCCTGAACCCTATGACTGTTCCAAGATTTTTTAGGCTGAATAGCAACAATGCCTTGATAGAGTTCTTGTTGGAGGTGAGAAGGAGTCTGTTTCACTGGTGGTGGGAACTAAACGGCATTCTTTACATATCTGGTAATTTCTAGGCACATAAAAACAGGAGGAAATTGTTGTTTTCTCTTTCAGGGTACTCCTGAGATAAGAGAACATTATCTTGACTCTAAAAAAGATGTAGACCGGCATCTGAAATCAGCCTGTGAGCAGTTTATTCAGCAGCAGAGCAGACTGTTTGTAGAGCAGCTGGAGGAGTTCATGACAAAGGTACAGACTGCAGTGCCTCCTTGGTGAAGTCATTTTGCGTTCTTCCCTGGCTTTCCTTTTGAATTATCCTCTTGTGAAAACTTCAGCAGAAGGAAGTAGTAAGCCCAGGATTAATGATTCTGTTTAAGAAATCGCTGTGTTTCCTATCACAGAAGCTTTTGGTTTGCAGACATTTAAATATGCTTTGCAGGGTCTTCAGTTTTGAAGAGCAGGAGTACAAAAATTGCAAAGCTAGTTACAGCTGACCTCTGGTTAGCTATGTTTTGTTATCCATGTTGTAAGTTACCTGCCTGTGGGCTAGGTGTCTAGTACCAACCAGTCTCGTGTTTCAGGAGACAGACTGTCTTTGTGCGTGGAGAACATGGTTAGGTTATTAGAAGACTGGGTCCTGAGCCTGAAAACTTAGGTGTGATTCTGATTCCCTTCCATCTGCTGTTTGTTGGTCTTTGTTTATCTTCTTTCTGGACTCCCTTGTTGAGACGCTTCATTTTCTGTAATTCTTACCACATTCCTTCTTCCAGAAAAATGCATCTTCATTTCACAGATTGAGAAATGAAAAGTTTTGCATGGTGACTGAGTGTACATGAGATAAACTTTTTACCTCTTTATTATTTGATTCCTTCCTGATTTTTGACATAATTAGTAGTCTTTTCTTAGAAAAATAAAGTAAGTACAAAAGAACATATATGCTCCATCACCTCATTTCCTGCCCCTGGAAAAACAGCCTTTTCTCCAAGTATTTGAAGGGCCTGAGGGAACGTAGAGTGTTGAGGGTAGAGGTGTTCATGAAAACATTTAAGTCAGATTATTTTCCTTGAAACTTCAAAATCCGTTGATATATTGCTGTAGAATTCCATCATACTGGATATTGCTTAAAACTGTTCAAGCAGGGTTTGGAACAGTAATAGAAAGAGCCTAGAGTTGGAGTCAGGGAGACTTGTTCATAGACCGCCTCCTGCCATCTCCTGACTGAAAACTAGGCAAGTCATCTTCTCAGAGCCTTGGTGGGGACAGCTATAGCATCCGTCCTCCATACCTCAGGTTATGATGAGGTTCAGTTCGTATTATGTGTGAAAAGCTTTAACTGTAAAGTGCTGCAGACATGTTATTGTGTAGTAAAATAGGCAAATTTGAGATGAAAAGTTTGCTTTAGCAAAAAAAGCCCAATTAAGGCATTTAAAAAGAAGTATTATTTCAGGTTTATAACTAAACTGAAAGTTACTTCTGTCTGGTGAGACCAGTTTATGCTAAAAACTCAGACTTACGTGTAAAATATATTTTCCTATGAGCATTTTGGTAATGTGTTGCAAATTTATTTTTAATAGTCCCTCTGAAATTTATTAATTTCCACACTGTGAATTTTTCTTGATGTAGAACACACAGTAGAATTTGACCTATAAATTTGATTTCTGCTCTCAAGGAGTTATAACCTAGTGGGAAATCAAGCTAGGAAGATAATGTAAACATTAAAGTGTACACAGCAGTGCCATCTGAAAACACGGTCTTAGTTACTTTTCTCATTGCTGAGACAAAATACCCAAACACCCAGAAGTAAAAGAGGAAAGGTTTATTTGGCTCACAGTTTGTAGATGTTTCAGTTCATAGCTGGCTCCAGGGCTGGGTGCCATGGCAGAGGGCATTGCAGAGGAGCAGCAGTCCGTGGCAGGCAGAAGACAGCAAAAGCAAGCAAGGGACGGTAGCGGCATCTTTCTGTCCCTTTCATACTCTCTCCAGGCTACTGGGCTTAGGGCGGTGCCAAACCAGTCAGTGGACTGATTCAGTAATCACACACGCTTAATCCCAGAGTCACACACTGGAGATCCAGCCACCTCTGAAAAAGATACCCGTGACCACGTGAAGATTTGAGGAGACATCCAGACACAAGCTGTAACACAGTGGGTCTCTGTTCATCCTTGAGGCTTTAAAACAGATGGGATTAATGGGGGAAAACTTTTTTACCCCGAGAACCAGCCATTTCTTCCTCATCTTTCTCTGGGTGTCTTTCTTAGGAGAGATTATCTTTACAAATCTGGGAAAACTGTGAAGAAAATGTTCCTTGAAGTTTGACTTAAAAATAAGTAAATTATCTGGATAGAAAAACAGATGAATATTCAAATTTGTGTGTGTTTTGAAAATAAACTGCCTAAATGTGTGTCATTATGAAATGGGTTAAATTCTGGAACAGTATTAGGTAACCATTACTATTAAAAGTGACAGACCCAGAAAAATGTCCAGAATGTAAAAGTGGGGAAGAAGTTTATAGAGCAGTTTGTTCTCATTTTTATAAATATATACACATGAGAATATTTAGTTTTTACACTGTGAACTATTTGATATAATATATAGTGTGAACATACTTTTCTTTTAGCAATTTTCTAATTAATCTCTAATTGTATGTGATTTTCTTTTTTAGAATTGCATCTCACAGTGAAAAATAGATATAAAAGAGGAATTGAGTGAGAGGAAGAAAGAAGGGGTTTGTGTACATGGGCGCCATACACAAAGGCCTGGAGTGGTCCAGGGGTAGAAATAGGAATTAGAAATGAAGAAGTCTGGGAGACCTGAGTTAATGTTATATATATCTCTCCCCATTCTCTGTCTGAATATTTGTTCGCTTCTTTTCATGAGAAAGCTGAAGTGTTGGTGCTCAGGTTTTTCTAATGAGCCTTTCCAGGTGAGGCCAACTCTGTGGCTTGGACCTTTGGTATGTGGCCATTTTAAAAAACGTTTTATACAATTTATCTTTTACCCTCCCCAACCATTTCTTATTCTTACCACTGTTATGTTAGCAACAGTCTTGTCTGAGCAGCTGAATGCACTTTTTCGTATTCACTTTTCTGTACCGCCTCTGTGGAATGATAGTGGTGAAGAGAAGGCAGGCTCCCAAGTCTGTCTTTAGCACTCAGTGATAATAAAATGTGCCTTTTGATGGCATTTGAATATCCCGTTTCTTTGTTTTAATAACCTTCTTTCTGCCTATGAAGAGGAAAAAAAAATCCTTTCAGTATGTAAAGGTGATTTTTGTCTTGCTAGGCGATATTTTTCTAATAACCTACGGTAATAATTTAATATTAACAGTCTAGTTAAGAGAGACTAGTCTTGTGTCGGTGTTTCTTTAGGGCAGTGGTGGCGAACATATGCCATGTGTGCTGCAGTGGGCTATTTGTATCATTGAAAGCTCTGAACGGTTTGCCATCACTGCTTTAGGGTCTTCACTTCTGTCTTTCGTGTCTCAGGGAGAATGCTTTATATGATTTTGGTGTGGTTTTTTTTGCAAGATAACATATACCTTGAAATCACCAAAGTTTGGCTTAAAAATTTTGGCTGTAAAAGATTATAAGATACAGTGCATTTTTGTTATAGTCCCGTATTAGATTATCAGTATGTTTTAGTAGATTTAAATTGTGTCATGTATCCTTTGAGAACAGTACAGTTTGTCATGGGTGAAATGAAGCTTTTGTTTTTGTCTCCTCTTCTAGGTTTCAGCATTAAAAACAATGGCCAGCCAGGGAGGCCCCAGGTACACCCTCTCCCAACAGCCTTGGGCACAACCAGGTATTGAGGTTTTACTATTTGGGATTCCTGCTTTAAGACATTATTAATTTCCATTTATTTAGCTTTGCTCTGACAACTTGGAGTTGGTTGCCTCTTCACTCGGGGGTATTATGATCTGAGTTAATGCAAGATTCAGTTTGGAGCTGACAGGCCTTCATTGGCCAGTGCTATTTGTATCTCAATAAGCATTCTAAGAAAGGAACAATTAAAAAATTTTTTACCTAATTAAAAATAAAATGTGACTCAGATGGAGACACTTTGGAGTCTGGTTTCTGGGTACCCACTATTCTTTGGGTTAGCTAGAACTTTGATGAAAATAGTATATTTGACAGAATGAAGTTATGGAGAGAGAATATGTATTTTCAGGTATATGAAGAATTGTGAGGCCACTGTACTGTTCCACATTTTCTCTAAGTTATATCCTCTGTTGATATTTCAGAGTATTTGAAAAAAATTGTCAGTGGAGATTTGGCAGGCAATATCATTGCCTGATTTGCAAGTATATCTGAACTGTCCCATCTTACCCTTGCCTGGTTTTTTTTTTTTTTTTTTTTGGTTGTTACAGGATGTTTTATTTAGTTTTTGGGTGAGTGAGTTTTTTTTGTTTTTTTTTTTTTTTGGTTTTTGTAGTGCTGGAGATTGACCTCAGAACCTTGCTCACATTAGGCAAATTCTCTCCTGTTGAGATGCAACCTCAGCCTGATGGGGGAATTCTTTAGTATTTGATGTTAGACATTTGAAATCACACCTAACTTTGGGTTACTTTTGGTAAGTTTTTTTTTTTCCCTTTTTTTGGTACTGGGGATTGAACTCAGGGCCTTGTGCTTGCTAGGCAAGCAGTCTAACCACTGAGCTAAATCCCTATCCCCTATTTTTGGTAAATTTTGTGGCATTTTTAAGATACCATTAAACCAGAACAAATCATTTTGTTAAATTGGTACTTCTTGCCATCCCTGACCAATATTTTGAAACTAAAAAAGGGTGAAATAGTGAAAGAACAGTGTTTTTATTATGAGTAACCTGTTTCCAAGTTGGAAAGTTGGTTTTTGCTCATAGTGAAAGTGTTCCAAAGAGTGATTCTGGTTTTGTATCCATGAAAATTGACCGTCTACAGGCACCTAATATAGAATCAACTTTTTAGATATGGCTGATTTTTCCATAATATTGTTGCCTGTCAAGTATTCATTTCCTTTGGGGAAAAAAGACTGAAGCCATTCTAAGCCTCTAGGATTTTTGGTTACTATGACTGCTTTAAGTTAACTTGAAATTGGCCAAGAAGTTAAGAGTAGCTGAGTATTTCTTAGGAAGATGTACAGTTGTAGGGAATTATCAGTTGTCGTCAAAAGAAAGAATTGCATTTCAGAAGTTCCTTGTATGCACATTGAGGATGTTGGTGGAGGTTTGCATTGATTTGTTTTATTGCAAATAAACTTTGTGATAATGCCTTTTGTTGTTCTTTTTTTTTTTTTTTTTTTCCTGGTGCTGGGGGTGGAACTCAGGGCCTTGTGCTTGCCAGGCAAGTACTCTAACCACTGAGCTAAATCCCCAGCCCCTGTTGTTTACAATGGTGGAGACAAGTGGATGTTCTACTGTATTTATTATTTCAAACATCGTTATTGTATATGAGATTGAAATCTTTAACATCTTTAAAAAACCAGCATACTTGATGCAGTTGTACGTTCTGTCAGAAGACAAGTCAGAATATTTTACTGACAAGACTGGAAATTCTACACATAGTCTGCCTTAGTGTCAACTACTTATTCTGATTCCTAACAGTCAAGAAATACACTTATCAGTTCCAAACTCACCTTGACTCTTGGAACAATGTTTGTGATCTTGGAATTAATTGGAGCCTTTGGTTTTACGGTTTCAGTTGCTTATGTAAAGCTTATTTAGAAATGAAGTGGATTTGTAATTTGAATGTTTATGTAAATGAAACTCTTGGATGCAATAAATCTTTCTTAAAATAGGTAAAAACAGCAGATAGACATAGGCATATTTAGTACAGCTAAGCTCAGAGACCTGATGTATAATTAATATATTGTTCTTTCCCTTTTAGAAAGATCAGAGCAGGGTTTATTATTTTCTTAAGTGGAATCCTAATAGAATTCACAGTGTTTTGTGTATTGTGCTCTTAAGCATTGCTAGAATGTCATTAGTAAGGCAGGAGTACATAAAAGAAACTGATAAAAAGGACTGATTGAAATAGGGCTTGCTGTTTTGTTGTTTAACTCACTTGGTTTCTTTCTCAGTGAGGTGATCTTAGTGAATATAGCAGTGCCTGTTCAGTCTTTTTTTAAAATTTTATTTTAATGGTACATTTTATTTTTTTTAATTTTTATTTTATTTATTTTTGGTGCTGGGGATCGAACTCAGGGCTTTGTGCTTGCAAGGCAAGCACTCTAACCACTGAGCTAAATCCCCAGCCTCTAGTACATTTTAGATATACATAGTGATAACATTCATCATAGGGAATTTGTACCTGTACATGATATATCTTGGTGCTGCTTATTCCTTTTATTTTTTGAGACAGGGTCTCGCTATATAGCACAGGCTGGCCTCAAACTTGTGGCGATCCTTCTGCCTCAGCCTCCCAAGTGCTGGGGTTACAGGTGTGTACCATTACACCTGGCAGACTGTTTGGTCTATCTTGTGGTTGTATCTTCTGTCCCTTCAGCCCTCAGGGAGCTGTGACATGTTTCATGGTCTGTAATGTGTTAAGCTCACACTTCAGTATTAAAAGAGATTTATGGGCTGAGAGCATGGAGGGCAATCTGGGAATTATCTCGAGCCCCTCTGCCTTAGGAACGCAGGGTGACGGCTTAGGCAGAGGTAGCTGGTCAGGTTTTAGGGGATCATGTTGTGATTAACTCACAGGACAGTGAGTTGTAAATCAGGATGCCAGTTTGTTAATTTGCTCTAGGATAGGTTGTGCGTGTGTGGGTGTGGGTGTGGGTGGGTGTGGTTATCAGGGGCTCTGAAAACTGATTTAGTGATCTCTGAAGTGTGTTAGTGGCGACAGAACCAGAACCCATAAAGTAAGTGTGCAGAAGGAGCTTTCATTCATTTAATGAAAAGCAAACTGTGCTGGAGTGTTCCTTTTTGAGAGTATTGGCACTTTCTTGCCTTGTCTTACCACAATCCTTCTTCATTAAATTATTTTTTACATGGTATAAAATTTGAATTGTGAAAGGCATAAAATTAAAAATTCTATTTTCTACCTGCAAACTAGTCCTTTCTCAAAGATAACCACTACTGCAGTTTCTCTCCCCAAATTATTTATGTATATGCTAGCTCATCTGAACCTCAAAAATTGTTACCCAGTTGAGGCTGGGCCATGCCCTTTGCTGTTTCCACTTCCTGTGTGTCTGCCAGCCCTTTTGTACCAGCACATCCTTCTCTGTCCTTTATGTGTGATAAATGCGCAGGGAGCGTCATCATAGTACAATTTCTTCAGTAATTCTGTAAATCATTTTTAGTTTGTATTTCCATATAGACTTCAATAAAAGTCCCTATACACATATAACTTGGTAGTTTGTGGGTATATTAGAATAAATTTTTAGTAGTGGAAATGTTAAATGAAAGAATATGTGTATTTTCAGTTTTGCTAGATAATGTCTAATATTCCTCAAAGAAGTTGAACTGTTTTCTACTCCTATCAGCAGCTAGTGAGAATACAGTTGTCCCTCAGTCTCCATTTGGAATTGGTTCCAGCACCCCCCACAGATAACCAAAATCCATGAATCTCAAGTCGCATATAAAATGGTGTGTTTGCAAAATCTTGTGGACATCCTCTTGTATACTTTAGATCATCTCTAGATGTATATAGTAGGTAATTAATGTTCACAGAGCTTGTAGTTAAACTTGATAAACAGAAAAATTAAAGAAATTCTTTGTGGAAATAAAGTATTTTTTTTTCTATTTCTGTTTTTATTCACCTCTGCGTTAAATGGAAATTTTGTTTTTCTTCGTGACACTGTGTCTTAGTTACTTTTCTCTCATTGCTGGGACAAAATACCCGACACCCAAAGTTAGGGGAAGAAAGGTTTATTTAGCTCACAGTTTGTAGAGGTTTCAGTCTACAGTCAGCTGGGTCCGAGGCAGGGTGTCATGGCAGACAGGCAGAAGTCAGCAAGGTAGTCAAGGAATGCAAACAAGCGATACAAGCAAACAGCTAACCAGTTTCTTCCTGTATTTTATATTTTATCCAGGCTACCTGTCTTTAGGGTGGGCAGTACTCCCACCCTTAATCCTAATACCTTTAATTTTAGTGTCACATCCTTGATCCCAGCAGAACCATGCCAAACCGATCAGTGGATTAATTTAGCAATCACACACTCTAGATCCAGCTCCCTCTTACCACATGAGGCTTTGGGGGGGCATCTAGACGAAAATCATAACACACTGACAAGGTTATTATCTTTGCAGCAAAGGTTGGTGACCTTGTGGCAACTGCCTATAAGACAATAAAAGCAAAGCTGCCCCTGACACTGAGGAGCATGTCGCTGTACCTGTCCAATAAAGATACAGAGTTCATCTTATTTAAACCTGTTAGGGTGAGTAGCACACTGGTGATTTATTTGAATGTTGGCCGGGGACTTACATTCTTTTGTCATATACCATTTTCTTTTCCTATAGACATTTTAAAATGTTTGTATTCTATTCTAGTGATTAATAATCACTGTGATTCTTCAAAGGCTTTCAGAGCCTGTATCTGAGTATCTTCCCCCACCCCACACACTCACTTCATCTTAAATTTTTAATATTAACTTTAAAATTAGAAATGATGAAACAGAAAATCAGATCCTCACATTGCACATGGCTCAGCCCTTGAGAGAGCAGTGTTTCAGGCATTATGCTGCACGTTACTAGTGAGTAGGGGAAATAAATGACCGGGAGCCTTCGGAGGGATTAAGGGTCCAAGCAGATTTAAGACTCACATCTTCTAGTTCTGTGTTGAGCTCCCATCTTTCCCCAAGGCGTTGGCTGATTTTTAAAGTACACTCTATGTGTCTTGGAGTTTAATTATCTTGTGTAAGAAATTGCTCCTCTCTTTTGAATACTATCTCTTTTTTTTTAAATGTAATATCTATTAAACCCCTTTGTCCTTATTTACACTTTGGTTTCTCATATCAGAGAAACAATTTGATGTGTACTGATAGGGAAAAGGGGGATAAAGAAGAAGGTTAAAAGAAAAGTAAGATGAAATGGAAAAAAATGGAAAAGTGTAAATAAACTTGTTGCAAATAGAGAGGGGTGGGTGAATGGAAGGGGGAGTGGAAGAGGGGGGAAAACCAAAATGCATCATGTACAGGTACAAAATAACCGTGTTGATTATGATCATTATGTATATAATGTACCAATACATGTTCTTGGTAAAAAAAAAAAAAATTAAAAATAAAAAAGAAATTGCTAAAGACTCACTGTTCTCTGAGAGGACAGAGTTTTCTAGAGTTTAGTTTTTCCAGAAAATATTATTTGAATGTTTTTATCAGGTTGTGCTAGCATGTGAAATGTTAGGTTTAAATTATATGTCTTTGATAATCTCATGAAAGGTATATACGTTTGCTCTACTTGTTTTAGCGAAACCCACAATGACTTAATATTCTTAGTGCTTCAGGTTTAAGATACGTGTGTTTCTTGCGGCTTATCTGATATGACGACCTCTTCTTTTTCCTAAGAATAACATTCAGCAAGTCTTCCAGAAGTTCCACACTCTGTTAAAGGATGAGTTCAGCCCCGAAGATATTCAGATCATTGCTTGTCCTTCCATGGAACAGGTAGCCCCATGCGGAAGGCCCTGGGAATGTCTATGCCCCAGGGTTGTTTCACTTGAGTAGAAAATATGCTGGAGCAAACTTGACATTAGTTTTAATTATTACATTTATTTTTGTTTATTTATTTATTTATTTATTTAATTTATTTATTTTTGGTTTTTCAAGACAGGATCTTCTTGTGTAGTCCAGGCTGGCCTTGAATTCACTGTGTAACCCAGGCTGGCCTTGAATTTGCAGTTATCCTCCTGCCTCAGCCTCCCAAGTGCTGGGATTACAGGCATGCACCCCCACGCCTGGCTAGTTTTAATTTTAAAATCTGTACATTATTTATCCTGATGAGCAAGAATTCAAACTTCAAATTGGTTTTGAGGGGCAGTTTTAGAGTTTTCAAATACATTTTAATCCTTCTGATAGTGAAAATTGCTGTGTTTAAAATAATGACTCAAATTTTGTGAAAGACTCAAATACTGGCATTTATTTAGCTTGCTGAATCATTTGGTCTGAAATACGCACATTTCAAGTGAAAATGAATAGAGATTATTTTAAAGGTTAGAATAGATGCCAGAAGTGTTTTTTTCTCTTCCTGAATTTAAAAATCTGAATATAGGGCCAATTTGTGTTAGCTGCCACTCAGTTCGTTCAATTCAGCCAGCACATTCATAGAGTACCCATTATGTGTTAGGAGTAGCTGGTGCTTTGGAGATAGTTTATTTTTGGTCATAAATTTGGTGTAGTTTAGATATTTAATGTATATGGTAAGGACTAGAGAATTGCAAACAGAGGTAAGGTTGGTGAAAGCCTGGTTAAAGTGAGTAGAGGCTATAGAGAAGGGGCTGGGAAAGTTTTATTATAATAAGGAAGAGAAGGGTGGGGGAGAAATGGAGTCTTTTTTTATTGTGATATAATTCACATACCATAAAATTCACCCTTTTGAAGTGTAAAGTTTGGTGGTTTTTAGTATATTCACAAAATTGTGGAATCATCACTATTATCTGATTCCAAAATATTTTTGTTACTCTTAGAAGAAAAACCCCTTAGCTGTTAGCAGATTTTCTGTTCTTCCTTTTCTTACCAGTTGTCTGTATGTATTTACTTATTCTGGATATTTCAGTAAATGAAATCATACAACATATAATCTTTTATAACTGGCTGCTTTTATTTATTTTTGAGACTCATCCATGTTGCAGCATGTGCCAAAACGTCATTCTTTTTTATGGCTGTGTATGTGTCTTGGTATGGATAGATGGAGGTCATATTTTAAAAAGATATCCCTGTAGTTGTAGGGTTGTACAGTCAAAACACTTTTTATAAGTCACTTGAAGTGACTGTTTTCTGGGTGGTTAAGCCACCAACTTGCTATGTAGTTAGGTTTGTTTTCAGTGTTTTGAGATTTTCCTTGCTTCGATTTACTTTTGCTTCATAATTACATGCAACATTTATGTGGTTCTCAAGTTAGAATTACAGAATAAGGTAAATTTGCAGAAGTCGTTCCCTTCCTAGTCCTCTCCAGTCTTTTCCCTCCCTCCCTTCCCTATGTATCACTTTTTATTACTCGCTGAATCGTCTTTGTGTTGCTTTATTTTTTTCATTGATGGGGAAACACATATTTGAATGTTCATGGGAAAGCTGCAGTGAGTGGAGAAATGTCATGGATGGAAAATGTGAGATGGAATCTCAGGAATAGTTAGGTGGACCCTCTGGTGGTCTGCTGTAGTACAGGAGAACTCTGAGTGTGTGAGCATAGAAGCAGGGTGTGTGGTAGCACAAGAGTCCTAGTCCAAGAAGTGAGTCCGAATCTCAGAGAAGTAAGAAGCAAGATCATTGCCGAGAGTGAAGGGCAGGAGTGTGAGAAGCCGGAGGAGAAGGCTCCATTGAGTTTAGTAGTTATGAATTCAAAAGAGATCATTCGACTTAGGTGTCTGATTTTTTTTCCTGTAGTCACAGTCAGTTGCAGGAAGGTAGATGTGGAGTGGCTGGATCATAAGATCCAGTTATGTTAGTCTGTTTTCCATTACTGTAACAAATACACAATATAATCAATTTATAAAAAGAATAGGTTTATTTTGGCTCACAGTTTTAGGATTTCAGTTCATGCTCAATTGATTCTATTGCCTTTGAGTCTGCAGCAATGCAGCAGATCATAGCAGAATGTGGTGCAGCATGATGAGGAAGCAAAATAGCAAGATGAAGGGAGTAGGAATCCCCTCTCTCCTCCAAGGGTGTGTCCCCAGTGACCTGAAGACTTCCCTCTAGGCCCACCTCTTAAAGTTTCCACCACTTCCCAACAACACCATGGGCTGGGGACTAGACATTCAACATATTCCAGATGCAAACTATAGCACCAGTATATAGTATTATAAATTCATTCTTTTAAACGCACAGAGAAATGGTATAAGAGCTCCTATATGTGTCCTTTTATGGAATTTACAACTTGTCCCCTTTGCTCTGTCATCTCACTTTCTCCCCTCCCTCTCATTTCCTACTCTTCTTTTTAGGTCATTTGAGAGAAAGTTGGGAAGCACTGTGCTCCTTTACTCCTGAATAATACGGAGTATATTTCTTAAGAAAAAGAAATTCTGTTACACTAGTCCTACTCCTATACAGTTTTCAAAGCCTGAAATATAACATCGATGCTGTGATCTGATCTACTGTTCATACTACAGATTCACCAGGGTTCTAACAGTGTCCTTTTTAGAATGATCCCCAAGTGCAGGTCTAGTATCAGATCATACACTACTGTCAGGGGTCCTATCTCTTTAGTTTCTTTGAAGCTGAAGCAGTTCCAGAGCCTTCCTTGAACTCAGTAAGCCAGTTATTTTGTAGACTGTCCCTCAATTTGATATTTTGCTTATGATTAGATCCAGGTTTTATATTGCTGAGAGAAAAAGCATAGAGGTGATTTTGTATCTTTCCCCTCACAGCACATATTTATAAGAGATGAGGAGTGATGTTCTTGGTCATCAAAGCCATTGTACTGTGTAGTATCCCAGCCAGGTCTGTTTACCTGTAGCTTTCCATAACCTGATGATCCACATGTGTTGGGCAAGCTGCCATTCCCTTCCTGTCCCCCTGGTGACCCAGCTCTGGGGTCCTGGCCTCCATTACAGAGCAGTTGGGGCATTCTTGCATCTGTCAGAGTTAGTGTGTAAACTAAAATTCACCTATCATGCCTATTCTTGTGTATTTAAAAAAATCATTTAAAGAGTTTGGCTTATACACAGATGTACCCAAAACACAGAAAAAGATGCCACTGATGATGTAGATACATTTCTGTCATTTGTCGTGTTCATGTATTGTTTTGCCATCAAGACTTTAAATGACTTGAGGGCCTGGATTTGGTGATAGAGGGTGGCTCCTTACAGGCCTCCGGATGTCCGGTGTCCAGCAGCTGTACACACGGTCTTTCCTCATTTTGCTTCTGAGGCTCTGGATGCTTCTGGAGGTGGGATTCTGCAGCAGAGCTGACACAGCCCATGCTTTGCTTTTCAGGTAAACCTCCTGCTGTCCATTCCTAAATAAACAGACTGAGCAGGAGGTAGGAGTGCAGCCTACAGGACTCTGAGGACTCCTACGTGGAACTGTCCTCAAGACCCGCCTAAACATGCTACTCAGTGCTGCCTGCAGAAGGAAGCATAAGCAAAATGTTAAAAGATCGACATTTCCCTTTTGAAAACATCAAAATGCCAAAGATGAATGGATGTGTGGTGATCCTCATTTAAATGGTCACAAGAAATGTAAGTTTTTGAGAGGTAGCTGTGAGGAACTTGAAGTGAAATGTTTCTTCACAAAAGTTGTGCAATAAAAATAGGTTACAGGGGCTGGGGATTTAGCTCAGTGATTAGAGTGCTTGCCTTGCAAGCACAAGGCCCTGAGTTCGATCCCTGGCACCACAAAAAAAAAAAAAAAAAAAAGGTTACAGTGAGTATGCTAAGAACTTAATGGAAGTACAGCTAATGAGAGAACTGCTAAGGGAAAGGTTTGCTAATGCATGAAACACAACAACACTTAACCACTGAGCATTCCGCAATGAGTTTTTTTTTATTTCCACAAACCTTATTTCCCTTGAGACAAGGTCTCGCTATGTGGTTCAGGATGGCATTGAACTCACTGTTTAGCCCAGGCTGGCCTCGAACTTGCGGTGATCCTCCTGCCTCTGAAACCTTATTTCTGTATTTGTGTACTTTATTTAATGTAATGTCTCTCCTGTCATTTGGGGTTTGGTTGGGAGTAGCTTGGTTGCTTCTGAGAAGGCGTTTTCCTTCCCTGGGGATTCAGAGTGTTACCGGCCTCTCTTTGATGAGGGTTAACTGAAAGGTGCGAGGGCCTCGTGGGCAGCTCCAGGATCTGTACCCCTTGAACTGGCGTGCTTCAGTGTGTTCAAAGCGGGGAGCTGCAGCCCCCTGCCACAGGCGGTGTCATTCCTCCGTGTGGGTCTGTATGGTATGGAAGTCGGTGGGTGAGTGGGGATTACCAGTTAGGATGTCTCTGAGCTTGCGCGTGAAGGAGAGGAGGAAACCTGGTGAATAGCTGTCTCCCGAGTGAAGCTGAGTCACGGGCCTTCTGCAGGCAGCCTTTGGTTGCCGCCACTGTCTGAAAAGCGAACACTTTCACGTGTGTTACCTGCGTCTAGCAGCCCGGTGGGCCTCCAGCTCTGCTACAGCCACCACACCCAGGACAGCAAACACTGCCCACGTCTAGGGACGCCGCATCCCATCAAGGATCATACATGTGGCACAACAGCAGAGTTTCCGAGAGAAACTTCCTCTTTAGGTTTGGAACTAGACTGGTTGTGCCTCTATTGTAGTAGTATTGGTTCTTACTTCAAAAAGAATTCCGAATCTCTTAAATGCTGGTGTGGAGGCCAGACACTGCCGCGGTTCTGGAGTGCCGGTGACGTGGAGGTGCAGGTGGGGCCGCTGTGCCGGCAGCCGCTCACGGGCAGCCGAGTCCATCCTGGTGTCTGTCGCCCATCATGGGTCACTTGGGTTTTAATCACCCTATTTTGGTGGATGTTGCCTGATGGAGCTTTTGTTGCTCTGTGTTTTGGGAAGGCGGAAGTTCAGAGGGTCCATATTCTTTCTTTGCCTTGAAGTGAATGATCAGGAAGATGTATTTACTTCTACTTACTGTTTTAAATACAAGTTTAATGAGGTAACTGTAAAATATCTGGTTTTGTGTATTCTATGTACATTTGGTTTTTTAAATAGCCTTTCTAAAGAAATGAGGGCATGATTATTGTACAGTAAGTACTGTGACCGATGTAGTTTGATGTACAGAGCAGAGTATGTTCTTCAGGATAAAAGTATTTAATGGCACTCGTTCTTGTGTTTTGATCTTTTGTTTCTGAAACACTGAAACACCTTACAAAGTGCTAAGTAGATGATAATGATCCAACTTGTTGCTACGTGAATATTTGTTTAAATCTGTACAGTTTCAAGTGTTTACTTATACAAGGAGTGTACATACTTTCAAATAATTAATTTAAAATGCTTTATATTATTTGGCTAGAAATTGTTTTTAATAAGTGAATTTTTTAAAAAATAAAGATTTTTGCTTCCTATTTTCTTGTGTCTGGTATGTGTTTGGATTCTTTCAAAAATTTTTTTTTTTTTTTTTTTTTTTTTTGGTGGTGCCGGGGATTGAACTCAGGGCCTTGTGCTTGCAAGGCAAGCACTCTAATCACTGAGCTAAATCCCCAGCCCTTTCAAAAATTTTTTAATTGAAGTTTTTATGAGAGAAATTGTAGATTCACAAGCAGCTGGAAAAAAAATAGAGAGATCCATGTGTCCTTTATCCAGTTTCCCCAGTGGTAACGTCTTGCAGACTGTAATGCAGTATTACAATCAGGATGCTGATGTCGATATACTCTACACTAGTCTTCTTCACATTTCTCCCTTTTTATGTATACTGCATAAATTCCTTTGGCAAGGTAATTATTGTGAAAAGCCATTTTTGAAGCATCTTAATATTTCATTAATTAAAATTTTTTTTAGTCATTAACTGTAACAAGTACCTGAGGTAAATCGACTTAGAAAGAGAAAGGTTTATTTTGGCTCACAGTTTGGGGGCTTCACCTTCGTGATTAATGGGCTGGTTGTGTCTGGGGCTGTGAAGTGAGGTCATGCAGCATGGTGGGTGAGCAGCATGTGGCAAAGCAGAGCTACTTGGCCTGGAGCCTGGGAAGCAACAAAGAGGAAGAGGAGTGGTTTCCACCATTCCCATCAGGAGCAGCGCAGTGGTGATGAGAAGACCTTCCACTAGGCCCCCATTAAAGTTACCTCCACCTATCAATAGCCCCATGGGCCTTTTGGGGAAGATTCTGTATCCAAACTATAGCAAAAGAATATATAAGTTCTTCTCTTAGGGCAAAATTGCAAATTTCCTGAGTACTGTCAGCACAGATAACCATATTGAAAGTATAGTAATATTGTGGTAACAGTAAAACAATTTGGGTGCGGGCCTGTAATCCCAGCTACTCAGAAGACTGAGGCAGGAGAATCACAAATTTGAGGCCAACATGGGAAGCTTTGAAAAATTGGTTCAAAATAAATTTTAAAAAGACCGGGAATGTAGCTCAAAAGTAGAGAGTGCTATCCTTGTGTTCACAGGGTCCCCAGGGGTCAGTACCCAGTACGGCCAAAACAGCAACAAAAACCTGTATTTTCCCCTGGTTTAACAAGCCCGTATCTTCAAATTCACTTCTATTACCTTATCAGTAAGACAGAACAGTCAACCTGGGTTCTTGAACAAGGGTTGTTGCTTAATGGAACCTAGAGATGTTTCTGAGAGATCTTCCTTCTCAAAAGAGAGAGACTTTACCACTTCTCTCCTCTCCAGAGTGCTGTGGTGGTTCTTTTGTAGCTTGCCTATCTTCAGTCTCGGTGTGGACTCCAGTGAAAAAGAAGTAGCTGCTGAAAACCTTGTACAGTGATGTTCATTTACATAGCTGGATGTGGCATGATGCTGTAATCCTAGCACTCTGGGAGGCTGAGGTAGGAGGATTGCAAGTTTGAGTAAAGACTGAGCAACTTGGCAAGACTCTCTCAAAAAATAAAAAAGGTCTGGGGCTGTAGCTCAGTGCACAGGACCTGGGTTAAATCCCTAGTACTCCCCCGCAAAAAGTCATCCAATAAATACGTATTTTCTTTTAAGTATACAAATTTTTAAAAGTTGTTTGCAATTGTTACAAATATGCTCACTGTTAGATATTTCTGTAAGGTTTTGTTTTTAATGTAAAATATAAGTTCTTTCATAAATGAGCCCTCAAAATTACACTGTTATTAGTGTGTGGCATATAACTTTCAGATTTTTAAAATATGTATTCTAGAATTTTCTTACAAGATTGGGCTCTTGCACACATTTTAAATCAAGTAGGTTTTAATAGCCTGTAGGAACACATTCTTTGGCTGAACTATTTGAAAGTTATGAAGTCGTCATGATATTTTGCCCTAAATACTTAAGTGCCCATCTCTATTGAATAAGAATATTCTTTTTACATAATCCCAATACCATAATCACACCTAAAAAATAAACTCAGTATCCAATAGGTAGTTCATATTTGAATTTCCTCTATTATCCCCCTACCCTGTCAACTCTAAGTCCAGTTTCACCCATTTTACTTGGTTGTTATGTCTCTTTAGTCCCTTTAAATTTTGACCAATCCTCTTAAGGTTTTTGTTTGCTTGTTTTCATGACATTAGTTTTTTTTCTGTTTTTGAAGAAGTTTTTGTTTCATTTTACTTATTTTTTAAAGAGATCAGCTATCTTAATACAATGAACCATATATGGATGTTCCTGAGTTCCCCCACTGGTAAATTCAGAATACCCTAAAATTGCAGGATCTACATTCTTTGAAATACATGGAACATTTGCCAAGATAGACATGCACAGGGCTGTTAAAAACAAAACTAAAAAAGCCCCCAGAATGATCTATAGTGGTATCTCAGCAAGTAGAGATTCCCCACTCCCCACCAAGGGCACGTGGGATGCCTGGTGTTTAGACATGTGTGTATGCGTGCATGCGCATACATGTGTACTACTGGTTCCTAGTGGGCAGAGAACAGAGATGTTGCTAAACATCCTACGGTGCCAGGGTAGCCCTCACAGCGAAATGATTGAGCCCTCCATGTCAGCCGTGCCAGGTTTGTAAAACGCTGCTGTCTACCAGAATAAGATGGTAGCCCTCCAGCCCTTGGCACCTGACCACCAGCTGGCCTGCTTCTCTCCTGTTGTCCTCATACCTGACACGTGATCTGTTTTGCTGGATGGTTTTTGCCAACCCAGTTTGGAAGCTCCATAGCCATGGAACTTCCTGTGTCTCCAGTCACCAATGTATTGCCTGTCAGCTGCAGGTCCACTCTCTGCCCAGCCTTGAGATTCTGGTGGTGGGTCTGGAGACGGTTTTCCTTCACCAGCTGGGGCAGTGTCAGGCTTTGTAGGGTGCTGGGGTACAGTGCAAGGCATAGGGAAGGGGTCTCTGGCTCTGGTGTCTCTGTTTTTACTTATATGCTGGTTATTGAGCACAGGCAGGGAGGTGTGGTGCCAGCCACCACTCACTCTCCAATGAATCTGCCCCCCACCATCCCAGAAAGAAGTAGAAGTAAAAGAAAAAGGAGCGGTGATGGAAGGGTAGAGGGAGAAGGAATTGGGCCCTGTGTTTGCTGCTGTTTTATTTGTTAGAGTTCTCATCTACCCCTGTATTGTTAATAATGTATTACATTTTCCTTCTCCTATTTAGTGTGCCATCTGACAGGACCTGGACCCACACAACTTTTTTATTTCTATAATTTACTGTTACCTGTTAATTCTTAAAAGGGAGATTCCCTTCCATAAAGGGAAAATGGTGGTGATGGGGTGGACAGTCAAAAAACATATTCGTCCAACGAACTCAAAATGCTACATCTTTACATGTGTCTCCTAGTTGTCTGGCTCTCAACATTTCTGCACACTGTTGCCTCTTGCTGGCGTTCCCAGCATGCCCCGCTCCTCTTCATTCCGCAGGCAGCTCAGCTCAGAAAGAGGCACCTGTGACTCGGCCAGCACCCCACGCCCTCCCTTTGCTTCCATTCTACTGTGTCTTCCATAGAACTGCAATTTCATTGCTTCTCTGTTTCCCACTCTGTAAACCCCTCTCACCCTCATCTCACAATCCCACTCTGGCCACCAAGTATAGACAAGTCTATTCTTCTCTCCTCAGCACGTGGTGGGTGCTTGGTGTCTGTCAAATGGCCTAAATAAATACTGAAGAGACACCATTTTGGAGGGCCTTGGAAGGGGCTCCATTTACCTCAGGGCATTTACCGATTACCCTTTAGAAAACCCTGAGTCTGTCAGTTTAGTATGACACATAGTCAAATCTAGTTCGTTTGCATTTCTAGGGGAAGTGCCTTTTTCTTGCCAGGTCAATGAAGATGAAATGATATTGCATCAAAGAGGATTTTTTCTTTTGGAAAGGTAGGTGCCTGCGAGAAGCCAGGGGTATGAATCGGAGGTTGTTAGGGGTGAATTGTGTCCCTACCAAAGTTTATACATTGAAGCCCTAACTCCTAGTACCTCAGAATGTGACCTTATTCAAAAATAGGGTCTTCGTAAATGTAGTTAAGATGAGGTGACACTGAAGGAGAAACGGGAATCCTGGAACCGGGCCATCTCCACCCTCCACTCTCAGGACCAGGCACTGTGTGCGGGTGCCGCTCAGATGCTCCCAAGTCAGGAGACGTGGCTGCCCCCTGGAGGCTGGTGGGAGAGCTGCCGTGCAGTCAGCCCCAGCCTGGGGTCAGGGGCCAGCTTCCGGAGCTCCCTGGGGCGGGCACGGTGGGTGGGGCCCTGCAACAAGTGGGTGTGGGCTTGAGCCTGGGGTGGGGAGTCATCTCAAAACCCATGTTGAAAAGAAGAATCAAGATATATCATGCACATGTACAAATTCCCTAGGATGAGTGTGTGATCATTATGTACATCTAAAATGTACCAATAAAATTGATTAATTATTTTAAAAACCCCCATGTTGTCACCAGAGTCATGTCACTTTGTAGTTGGGTAGGTCGGGACACCAGTCTTCAGGGCCACTAACTGGTATGGGATCTTGAGTCAGGCACTTAACCTTTTTCCTCAAGAAAATGCTGTCCGTGTCACAGAGCCACGAGACATCTAACTTGCGTATGTTTACTCCAGGTTTGTAATTTGGTTGGTTAATGGTAGTGAGTATCATAATGAGAACGCTGAACAGGCTGTTTCTGGACACTGATGGGGGTACAGACGCATGCCTTAGCTGAGACATGAGCCTCTGAAATGCACCTCCTTGGAGCTGCTAGGGTGTAAAGGGAGGGGCCAAGCTAATTGGAGTGACACCATGAGGTTTCAAATGGCTGGACACTGTTCTGGGGATGCAGCATGCACGAACTTACTCAGTGCTCCCAACTCCGTGGTGCGGGTACTATCTCTAGGCCTGTTTTACAGGTTTGGAAATGGAGGCATAAAGCTACTTGCACAAGAGCACAGTCAACACGGGGCAGAGCTGGACAGTCTATGTCCTGAATCAAGGCGAGTAGTGAAAGCCGCAATAGAACGTCTGCAGAACAGTGACCAGTAGGACGACAGGCGTGGCCATGTATTGCTTATCACAGTAAGAATGTGCTTCTGAAGCTGTCCAGTCAGGGATAACCATGAAGTCATCTCTGGGCCAGCCACAGATTTTGTCAGCCCTGAAAAACTTTTTTTTTTCCCCCAGCCAAGGAGCTGTGACAGGCCCTAAATTACAAGCCAACTCTCCAATGCCATAAACAGGTCTTCGAGGTTTTCCTTGAAGTGCGCGGGGACTCGCCCTTCCCAAAACATTCAGTGGGTGCTGGATAAAGTCTGGGACAATTTAATGACTTCCCTAAAGTCAGATTTGAGATACATTCTCCTCAGGACACATGTTCACTGGGAACATTGTGGTGGCCTCAGTGAAGTTTTCCAAATCAGGGATGGTCAGGAAATTCAGGATCCTACTCATTTTCCTTAGAAGGATCTGGATCTTCCGAGCTGTTGGGCCAGGTTCCACCTCCAGGGCTGCTCTCTTTTTCATGTTGTGCAGCACCGTGGGGTTTATGAACTGTGGGATCCACAGAAGGCCGGGTGAGGACAAACGCTGCCTGGGCACTGCTCCCCTATCCCAGAATGGTGCCCTGTGGCCGTGACGAGTCTTCCCTGGAACCTCCACCCTCAGAGGCAGATCCATTTCCCCGGCCCTGCTGCCCGCAGGCTTTCCACTGCTTCCCCAGACAGGCCCACCTGACAGTGCCGTGGCCATGTACGCATGGTAAAGTGGGCTAAGGCTGCACACGCCAGCCTGACCCCACCCCACAGAAGAACTAGCTCTTTTCCTGGTGTAGACTGGCTTCAAAGGCTATGCTGTCCCAGGGGCATCAGGCTTCTTGCCCATGGGTTCTAGGCCTCAGGGATGGGTGAAGGAGCTGCCAGGACTGAGTGACCTCACTGTGTCCACTAAGGAGCCCCATTTCGGCTTTGGGTTCCTTGGGAGTATATCTAGGTTTTGTTGAGATGAGGCCTTCCCCAGTGAGGGACTCTCAATGTCACCTTCTGCCTGGCTTTGTGTCCTGTAAGAGGCTGATAAAAAGTCTCCTGGAGGAGACATGGTAAAGGATAATACCCACATGCCCTATTTCTGTGAGGTCTCCCGCTGATGAAATGCCTTCTTCACATGAAGTACCTTGCTTAGGCCATACAACAACCTGTCCCGCTTACAGAAGACCACAAACAGGCCAGCATTACCCAGGAAAATGGAGAGGTGAGTGTGGAAGGGCATGGTCTTCCTGGGGCCCCCTGGCTGCCTAGCTGGGGTGATCCTCTGGTCACAGCCCCAGCTCTGTCTCCTTCCTGTCACTGTGGCTTGTTACATCTGTGCTGGCTTGCCCCATCTCCCTCCGTGGGTGCAGTGCCCCTCAGTCACCCCAGGCCATTAGGCCTCCTAATCTCACTGTCCTTCAGCCTTTTCTGGGCACTGTCTCCCTTTCCTGGCCCCCATCCCTCAGGGGGGATGTGAATCCCACTGCCATTCACGGAACAGTGCTCCAGGCAGGCCTTCTCCCAACGGCTCCCTCTTCAGCTTGTTACTGCTGTGGGAGGAGTGTGAATGGTGACTCAAGACAGTAGAACTGGCCTCCTCTTTGTGGGTTCGGCTGCTTGGACAGTCCAGATGGTTAAGGATGTTGGGACATCACTATTCAGTCTGCAAAATGGTGGCTATGCCGGGAGGGGAACCCAGGATACTAGCTGGCTGGGGGTTGCAACCTCCCCAGAGTTAGCACTCAAAAGTTCTGTGTCCTGGGAAACCCTTGGTCTCGAGCAAATGGGTAGCGGGTCACCTTAACCTTACCACACTCCTTCCTCTACTTGCAAATAATGTCAGCACAGTTTGATTTTGCCAGGGAGGCTGCTGGGCCCTTCCTCCATCTGCCTCGCCTCTCAAGAGACATGTCTACCAGTCTGTCTCCACTGAGGCTGGGCTTCCAGAGGCCTGGCTGCCTTTCTGATGGGGGTTATGGATGGAGCCTTCCATGTGGAATGGCGAAGGGGAGCCGGAGCAAGAATAGTGTTGTGTTCAGGTCTCACTGGGGGACCTCTTTATTCCTCTCCTTGACTCTGATTTCCAGAAAGGGTCTCAAGAGTCCACCTTCTTCTACCACAGTCATGTCTCCAGGGGTCCAGGGAATTATTCCCCCACCAAGATGATGTGCCCTAAGCGGTTATACTCGTGCATATGACCTTATTTGACAATAGGGTCTTTTCCTAAGTATCTGAGGTAATTAAGGATTCAGGATGAGATCATGGTGCTGGCAGGTGACGTGAAAGCATGTGGTATTAAGTGTCAGGTAAAGGAAGGTGGCCTTGCATGAGCCACAGCCTGCCTGTAGGTGGGCAGCCCACCCAGGAGAGGGCAGGCCAAGTCGAGACCTTACCTTGTATTTAGTGCCCAGGTTTAAACAAACCCGCTTCTGTTCATGGACGAAGCAGAAGATGATCTGGTCTTGGCTTCTTACGTGTACCTGGATATACTGGTTGATTTTCAAGGAGATACACTTGATAGGGGGCGCGTGGACGTGGAGGCTCAGATCCCACCAGTTCCAGGTCTTCTGGGGCCTGCCTTTGGGGAAGTAGTGGCCCAGGCTGCTGCTCAGACTCAACTTAGACGGAGAGGTGTGTCAGGTGGCTGTGGTGCTCGGCACCGAGCCACGCGGCAGAGCACGCCCCCGTCCCCTGCCATGGTTTGCACCTCACTCCCATACTCTTTTCTGTCCCCGGATCGCATGTGCTCTTCCTTGCCTCACACCATGGCCACACTAACGGTCTCCTGCCCCGTGTGCAGGCTGGCATCTGCGTTTCCTGCAGGTCTCAGCTCAGTGCCCTCTTCTCCCTCAAGATGCCTCATGCCCCACGCCTCTTAGTGTCCCCGATATGCCTATCTATGCATGTATTGTCCCTGAGAGCAATGGGGTCATTATTGGTTAAGTCAGTATTTTCAGAATTGTTATAGACTGAAACTGCCAAGAAGTGTAGCGTTGAGCTCCTGGAGGAAGGACCTGTGGACTCCTGCTGCTCAGGCCTGTGCCAGCACCCGCGTGCACAGGTGCGAGTGAGGATGGGTGTAGGCTGTCCCCAAATTCCGGGGGCTTGCCTGCCTTTCGAGCCATCCTTTCTCGGCCTTTCAAACCCCTTATCCTTCTTCACCATTGAGCCCTCGCCTGTCCCATCTCACTCCTTTTAGCCTACCCAAGAGGCTGTGTGTACAGTGATGAATTGCAAACCTGGGCCCTGGAGCCAGATTCTCTCAGTTCAAAACCCAGCACTGCCATTAGCAAACCCTGTGACCTTAGACCAGTTAGTTACTTAACATCTCTGTGCCTCACTTTCCACCACTGTAAAATAAAGGTACAGTGCTTTCCTCATAGGGTTGTGTGGGGATTAAATGCCCATACTTAGCAACAACTCGGGGAACATTTGTGAGGCCCAGCTCAGCCTGACTGACCAGCTCTGACCCGTAGTATCTGAGAGAGAGCAGAGGGCAAAGAGAAGAATCACATGAGAGCCTGTGAGGAGCAGGTCCTAGCTAGCTTTTGAATCCTTGAAGTGGCTCCCAGCAGAGTCCTTGAATGGGGTTAAAGTTCTGTCCCCGCCTGGGTACATGGCTCTGGGCTACAGGTGCCAGAGAGATGGCGTCTAGAACACACAAGCGTGTCAGGATCTGGAGGCTGTGCCTGTGGGAGTGAAGACTCTGCACTGTGGAGAGAGGGGACCCTGCCTGCCAGAGAGTTTAGGTGGGTCTGGATCCTCTCACTGTGTGGGACCCCCAGCCTGGAGGGAGTCTGGTCTGAGGCTCTTTGGGCTGGTAGGGTTTGTGCTGGGGGTTTTAGTTTAGATGACTGAACGGAGAAACAATCATCCATTCCTGAGGAAATACAAATCAAAAATGACCTAAGATGTATTCAGTCCTTGAAACAGCTTGGCTCTCAACCCTCCCTGGTGCCCACAACACCATACGACATTCACTTCCAGTGCTGAGCTGCCAAGAAAGAAGTTCCTGGCAGTTCAGGTGGGGACCCAGGTGAACAGCTTTGTGTTTCCAAATGACTTGAGGTCTTTTCCACAAAGTCTCCTAGTGACTATCGGAACACAGGTCTGCTGAGGAACTCCCTCGGGGCCAGGCCCTTCTGCTGTGGGCCACGGATCTGTCCCTGGAGAAGAAACCAGCTGGCGGTGTGGGGCCTATTCAGGGAGATTCATGGCTCGTCTCACCCCGAGGCCTGCGTAGATGGGCTGGTGCCTACTGAGGGGGGCTTGTGCTCTGTTCAGTGCCAAGAAAGAAGGGCAAGAAAAATGACAGTGTTGTCTTCCAGGGGTCCTCTCCTACTTTAGGGGCAGATGGGAACAAGACGTGTCGCATGCAAATGGCACCAGGTATTACGGTCTGTAAGTTTGCATAAATTTTGATTAAAAAAAAAAAAAAGAAGAAGAAGAAAGAAAGGAGAGGCAGGGCCAGTCAGACAAGAGCCTGAGCCGTGGCCTGCAGCCCCTGGGATGGGACGCTGCACAGGCCATTTGCCAAGATTTGCAAGGACTGCCCCAGCCTGACCGATCAGCGCGGGAGGCTGAGAAGCCTCTGGCACTAAGCCTGCCTGTTCCTCCTCTGGGCAGGAGCTCAGGTTTGGAAGGGGAAGCCACCAGCATTTCTCCTGCTCTCAACAGTGCACAGTTTCTGAGTATCTTCCAAGAGCACATAGGTCTCAGAGCCCAAGAAAGGGATGGAAATGAGAAATTGGGGATCTCAGGACAGGCCAGTGCTTGAGCATCTGAAAGAAGGCTGCTCTGGTGAAGAGGGACATTAAGCCAGTGGTCGCTGCTGACCCCAGGACCAGATGCCTGAGCTGTTCCCTCGCAGAACTGAGGCTTTTCCAGAGCCCCAGAAATGGTGTGGAGGATCAGCACACTTAGCACCCACTTCTGACACAAGGGGAGGCCAGAGTGTTTCTACCTGTAGATTTGAATGAGGGGATGTGGTGGCTTCACACCCTTTGAGTGCTTCTCCTTATTTTATAGCCCTAGGCGGGTGCCATAGCCTTGGAGAACAAGATGGTTTGTGGCATTAGAGTCCTGGAGGAGGGCACTCGGGCCTGGCTGCCCAGTCTGGCTGAGCCAGAGGCATGTGGAACACATATACAGAATGTAGATCTCCAGGCTCTGGCTGGTCCTATGAAGCCGGAACCTTGAGTTTGGGTCAGCCCAAACACCAGCCCTGTCACCAGCATCCAGCCCCTTGGGTTCTGTTGGGCCTTGGGATTTAGGGATAAGATATACTTTCTCTTATATACTTTGCTTGATGCTTTTTAAAAAATGATTTTTTTAAGACTGAATCAAGATGTCATAAAATTTCTTTCCTATAATTTTCTGTATGACTCAAATTAAGTGATTTATCCCGAGCCTAAATATCTTTATCAGTACAATGAAAGCACTTCGTAGATTTCTCCAAATTTTCTACTGGAACATTGCCAGATACTACGTAAGATAATGATTGGAGTTTCTCATCCCACTCCCACTTCCTGAATCCAGGACCAGATTTTTTAGGCAGCATTTTTCTACACAAATAGCCCTCAGGACAGAACATACCTCAGAACTAAGGCAAACTAAGAAATGGTGTTTAAAATACCCAGGAGAGGAGAAAATTCTGAAAGCCAAGGCTTACAGGGCAAAAATACTTTTTTAGAATTAAAAAGAAATTAAGTTTGACTATTTCTTTGACTATTAAGAAGAAAGTATAAGCTGACTGGAGACAGTATGTGACTTCCGTGTCATGACCACTTTAGCAGGGAAGCAGAGGGGGAAGTCCTGAGTAGAGATGCCTGGCTCACCTCGGAGATGGACAAACTGTTTGAAAGGACCGATTTCCTTTTGTAAGGTGAAGTTTTCCACCATCACCAGAGCTGGGAATGTAGGGATTATGCTTGATTATAATGAAATATTTAGAAGTTGCCTTTTGCCTATGGAGTCTGCACACAATACATGTGTCTTCAAAGCCCTCGCCAACCCTGCCTTGAGACCCCTCGTGTTCTGGGGTAATTCTCACAAAGTCTGGCTCTGGAGAGGTGTGTAGGAGATGCATCCAGGAGGCCGAGGTCTGAGCTCTCGATTGCTCTTTGGCCCCGGGGGAAGGCCGTGGTGCCACAAGGATGTTGTGTCTTCTCTGAAGGAAGGGCCTAAATTATTAGTCTCTCCTGGGGTTAATTTCTGATTTCCAGAATGTGTGAGTTGAGAGATGGGGAGGGAGGAGGCTGAGGGCAGCCCGGACTGAGGACCAAACTTTCCCCACAGCACTCCTCCCTGGCTAAGGGTACTGGAGACTCAAGCTTACCAGAGAGCTCCATTTTCATCATAGAAGGTGGCGTGGCCAGAGTTGTCGATGAGGGCCCGGACCTTCATTTTTGTATTATCTTCCAGAATGATGTATGTGAACATATTACGATCCGTGCAGGAGATGAGCAGAGCCAGGTTTCCGGACGGGTAGCTGGGAGATGGTTAAGGTACAGGCGGCCCCTTGGGACCCGCCCATTGTAAAAGGCAGAGGACACAGTCCTTGGGCAGACCCCACCCCAGCCCCAAATCACAGCTTGTATTGTGCCAGTCTGTGGCACTATGAGCATCCCTCTGCTCCAGTGGATACTGTAACTGGCCTGTCCCATTAGGAAAGAGAATTTGGAAGATGTTCTTGTTGGAGTAGAGAATTAATTTTCCATCACCTTGATGAACCTGGGAAGAAAACGCAAAGCTATGAAAAGCGCACAGTTGCTGGCTGCCCTACTGTGGAGTGTGGCCTAGTCACTACAGCCCAGGAACCCAAGTGATGTCACACCCAGCCTGCTGGGGGACACTGCTTACTTGTCTGTATGAGGAGGAGGCTGAGGGGGAGAATTGGAGAAGGGACACATTGTCCTCCACTATGACCTTTGTACTCAGGGCCTTGGCACTGAGCAGTATCCCCAGCCCTTAAAAAATAAAAAAAAAAAAATTTCAAGACAGAGTCTGGCTAAATCACTAAGTTGCCCAGGTTGAGATCAGACTCTCAACTCTCCTGCCTTAGCCTCTCAGAGTGCTGCGATTATGGGTGCATGCCACCATCGCGGGCTAGTGACCTCATTTTAATGTAATTAATTACAGCCTTAAAAATCCTATTTCCAGATAAGGGAACATTCTGAGGCACTGGAGTTAGGATTTGAACATATCTTTTTGGGGGACACAGTTCAACCCATAACCTTGGTATATTCACATTGTACATTTTTTTCTTAAATTAGATTTAGTAAATTATTTTCTAGGAAATTGTTCATTTTGTATAAAACTTTGAATTTATTGTCATAAATATTTTGTTACACAGTTAAAATTGTGCCTGTACTTGTATTCCTGTTTTTGTTCTTTATGTTATTTATACTTTATGTTTTCTGGATCAATCTTGCCAGGAAGTTTGTCAATTTTACTGGTTTTTTTTTTTTTCAAAGAACCAGTTTATCATTTGCTTATTCTGTCATTTCTTTGTCTTCTATCATATTCATTTTTGCTCTTATCATTGCCATTTATACCATTCCGCTTTCTGTGTGTCTTCTCTGTTACTCTATTTTATTTTCCTAATTCCTTGAACTGGATGCTGAACTCATTGGTTTTCATCTTCTTTGTGATTCTCCGCCTTGTCCTCCTCCTTCTTCTCCTTGTGTATATAAGCAGTGAAAGCTCTAAGGTTCCTCTCAAAATATTGATTCAGCTCTTCCCCAGGAGTGTAGATATTTGCCTTTTATTTTTACTTCATTCTTAATATTTTCAAATTTCTGATATGATTTCTTGACACCCAGTTATTTATGAGTGTTCTTACATTTGCCAATGTATATAGTTCTTTGGTTACATTATCACATAGGACACAGTCTATGTGATATCAACTCTTTAGCGTTTGCTGAGATTTATTTTGTGGTCTAGTACATGACCAATCATTGCAGGTGTCCCATCGGTGCTTGGAAAGGGTATGTGTTCCCCAAGGGAGTATAAGAACAACATGGAGTTTGGCTAACTAACCAACCAAACAACTGACCAACTGGCCAACCAACCAGAACAAACAGAAACCCCGAGTAGAGTGTGGGTATCAATACAGTGCCATCCTTACCTTTGTCTTGTTCTGTATCCATTCTTTATCCAGTTCTATTTTCTTATGGCGGGGGCGGCGGGGGACAGAACGATGACGTTTTTTGACTTTATCTACTTTCTTGACTTCTTCCTTAGGCTCCTCCTCAACATCTGGTTGAGTTGATAGATGAAATGTGAAAGTGGACTTTCGACCTGTCATGGAGTGATCGAATGGTGACTACATTCAGTCTGATGATTGGATCACATATATTTTGGTGGGAAAGAAAAAGGCAATTGAGATGTCTCTCGAGATGTCAAAGAGAGTATGAGGGTTTTGGGGATCAGGTACTTTCCAAGGAAAGAAGGCTTCCAGCTAGTGAGGAGAGCAAGGCCTTTGATGCAAGCAGGGTAAGACTGCTCTCTGTTGTTTCCATCCATTCCCTCAGCACACGTTGTTAAGAGCCTATGTGCACCAGCCCGGTGGCAGATGATGAAGGTAATGATGAGGACCAGCCGGTCCTGACGAGGTCACGAGGGGGTGACTCAACAATGTGCCAACTAGAAGGCAATGAGTGGTGTGCTCACCAACAGAAGGTGTGGCTGCTAAATGAACAGAGGCTCTGTTGACGAGTTGGTAAAAAAGGGAAGACATTTCTTAAACATGTTATTTTAATTTAAAATGTATACATATAGTAATGTCTTTTAAAGTGTATGGCAAAAATCTTTCCCTTGAGGCCTGAGGACTGGGGGTCTATGATCACTTTTGCTTCAACCACATCCATAATTCATTACTTAACATCTTCAGCTTTGGCAGTTTGTAATAGCCTGAGTGTGGAATTGGAGAATCTTAAAAAATTTTTTTGCATGTGTTTCCCAATCTTGTGTGTATGTTTGGTCCATATCTGACTCAAAGCATTTAAAAAAAACAAAACAAAACTATTCTCATATTGAGTTTTGAGCTTTGAAAAAAAAAGAGATAAAGAAAAGAAGCATTCTTTAATTTTCATAGCAACAAGCTTCTTTTTATAACAATAGTATTTTGGAACTAACCTAGTAAGGACAACTGAGGGACAAGCGCTGCTTTCCATACCTTTTGGTAAGCCTGGGAGTGGCAGAGGCCAGCCGTGAAGAGAACCGTCTGTTTGTGGCATTGGCCAGCACACTACACTGGAGGCGGCAGCATGGAGCTCAGTTTGCTTGGCAGCTGGGTGGGCCGGTGGGTAGGAGAGTCCCAGGTGTCCCAGCACTGGGGCCAACACAGAGTGTCAAGAGCGCACATGGGTGCTTAGCCGGGCTTGAAGCCGAGTGACTTTTGGTGGAAGGTAGGGCTCTGGCACATGCACTGTGTGGTTGAAGGTTCCAGTGGGAATGGGTTAGTGGTGACAGATGATTTAGGAGAGACAAGCAGGAGTAGATCACCGGTTCGTTCACTCATTCAAGAAATACTTATTTTGCTCCTTTACATCAAGAACTGTCTCCGGGGAAACAAATACTACACAAGAGAAAGGGTAAAAATGCAATATGCCAGATGGTTGTGAGTGCTAGGAAGAAAAATTAAGCAGGGCTAGTTGAAAGGCACACATGCATGTGTGTGTGTGTGTGTGTGTGTATACACCCTGGCTGACGTGGGATAGTCAAGGAACTATTCTGAGATGGTAACATCTAAGCAGAGTCTGAGATATTGGAGTCAAGAACACTGTAGGCAGAAGGAGCAGCAAGTACAAAGGCCCCGAGGCAGAGAACACTTGGCCCATTTGATGAACAACAAAAACACTGATGTGTCTGGTGAGGAAATATTGTGAACCATATAAGGAATATGGATATTTTCTAGGTCTTTGAGAGCCAGTGAGAAGGTTTTGAAATATTGTGGGGAAAAATGTGAAGAAAGGACTGAGAGGCGAGAAGATGGAGTCAGGGTAACTAGAATCCCAGGGGAGAAATGAGGGTATCTAAGAGCCTCAGATTCCTTAAAATGGGATAATGATGCCTACAACTGTAACTCCCCGTGATTACTGTAAAAAGGAGCACACATGGTGCCTGCTGCAGAGCAAAAAGTCAGTATATGTGTGTCCAAACAACCGAGTTGCAGTTTGATGGCTATGATATAAGCTGGGCAATCTCCTGCTGCTTCTCACCAGACTAGCTGATTCCGAATGGGAAAGGCTACATTATTTGAGGATCCTAAAGCAGAATGAAAATGCAGGGACTCTTGTTCTAAAATTGTTAAGAACCTCAAGGCAGTAACAGCAGAACTTTAAAACAAGCAGATGACCACTATAGGTGCAGAACTTGGTGACTGTAGCTGACGCCAGCCTCGGCTTGGCAAATGGAGTGTTCGGAGACACGGGGCTGCGGAATAATGTACCCCGTGGTGTGAGTCTTGGCAGGAAGCATTTCCTTCCCACTTCGGTAACTGGAGATAACAGTCTCTCCTTTTCCCTGCCCCCTAACTCCAACGAGGACATGAGACCTAGGCTGGCAGGGTCTCTACCCTATTCACTTTTCTGACACAGTGCTCCGAACATACCCAGGGAATGAGCTCCGGCTTTGGCCGGGGAGGCCATGGGCATGAATGTGGCTTTTCTGTTCAATGGCTGGGTGATCTTGGGCAAGTCACTTCGCCTCTCTGAGCCTTAGGTTCTTAGTCCCACTTCAAATGATTATGAAGACTATTTCGAATCACAATGTATGTGAAAGTATCTAGGCCATAGTGTTTATTCCTTAAGAGTTAGGTTGGGGCATATGCTGCTGTTGAGAAATATTCCCTTTCTTGAAAGGGAACCTGAGGACCTGGCTTAGGGAGAAAGCATACCATGTCTGAGGAGCTATGCCTCTCATCATTTCTGTTGGTTGGATCTGTGTTGTGGTTTTGAGTTTCTCAATCAAGTAGCCTGATGACTTTGCCCCTTGACCCATGTTTTCCATAATTAGATCCACAAAACCAGTAACCTCCACGATTGGCAAATCTTAATAACTGGACACCAAATGCCTTCAGGGTCTTGGCAACAGGATTATTTCTTTCTCAAATTGTGTTAACTTTGCCTTCTTGGAGCCCCTCTCCTCAGTGACTATGGGAGACACCCCGTCCTGTGTCTCCCATAGTCACTGTGCTGGTCACAGGTCTTGTTATGGTTTGTGTCTAGATGTCCCCCCAAAGCCTCATGTGGTCATAGATGGGGCTTTTTCAGAAGATAGTTGTATGTAGAGCATGTGATTACTAAATTAGTCCATTGATTGGTTTGGCATGGTTCTGCTGGGATCAAGGATATGATGCTAGGATTAAAAGTATTAGGATTAAGGGTGGGAGTGCTACCCACCCTAAGGCCAGGTAGCCTGGATAAACTATAAGGGATAGAAGGAGGCTTGCCTAGCCCTATTCCTCCCCTTGCTTGCATCCCTTGCTTACTTGGCTGCCTTCTGCCTGTCTGCCAGGCCACCCTGCCTCGGACCCAGCTGATTGTGGACTGAAACCTCTACATACTGTGAGCCAAATAAACCTTTTTTCCCCTAACTCCGACTGTTGTGTATTTTGTCTCAGCAAGGAGAGAAAAGTAACCCAGACAGATCTTAACCATCTGATACATAGTTCCCACTCTCTTGTCTATCCTCATCCTCTCCCACCAACCAATCAGCCCACCGAGAGCCTAGACTGTGTCTGTCTTGCTTGATATTTTGTCTCTGGCAGCTGGGACTTTGTTAGCCCAGTATGCACTTGAGTGAAAAGAGTCTCTGCCTCCTTTAAGGTAAGAGGCAGCCAGATGCAGACAGGAGACAGGAACAGGGTGGAGACTGGCAGAGTGGAGCTTACCCTGGTGTCTCTTCATAATCAATAGAATTGTTTCTTTGAATATTTCAAAGTTTTTCTTCAACCTAAAGGGAATGCAAATTATCTTTAGAGGCCGAGATTGAATTCATGTTTCCATATTACATGCACAGTGCAGGAAGGGCTGGATCCTGCTGTCTCCTAGTTAGGGAAAAACTGGCTGATGGTTCTGCTTTCCAACCTAGCTTTCCCACACAGTGAATGCTTAGGAACAAAGGCATGTGCTTCCTGCCTTGTCTCTAACTGACCTGCAACCTGGCACAAGGGCTGACTCCCAGGCCCTTCACAGTAAGTTCAGCAAGACTTGCTTTGGGGGCAAGGGGCAGGCAGGAAGGTCCGAATGCAAGTGCCACTCTATGAGTTAAGTTCACGTGGCCCGATTTTCTATGGTGTGTCCCTGTCCCAGTGAGGGTTACATTCACAGACGTCTTGGAAAAACAGCATTGTCAGTGAATTACCCAGAGCCATTTGAAACTCTTTACATTTAGTAGGTAACACGTTAAGTAGGCTCACTCAAAACGACTGATCTTGAAAGCCACACTAAGGCACAACCTTTCAAAATGAACCCCCTTCCCGCCCCCATGTTAATATACAAAGTGAATCATTCTGCCACTTCAGTGGCTCTCACTGTTTTACTTCCAAATAAGTGTGGCCTCTAGAGCAACTGCGTTTTGAGTTCTCAGGTCAGAGCCCCCTTGAAAGGGAATGTGCCAGAAAGAGAGAGAATCTGAGAAGCAGACCTTTGCCATGTAGCTCAGGTTCCTTGGAGAAAGCATAATAATTTAACCCTGAACATCCCCAGCAAGCAAATAGGCTGGAATAGACTGCACTATTTCAACTAGGGGAGAGCAATGGGTTATATTTGTATACAAGAGGCAATAGGGAAACTAGAAAGTGAGATCTTCATAGCCCATTACAACAAATGTTGTTTTATTTGCAAGCACTCTAAATGGAACTGAAGCAGCTAGCTAGTTTATTGGAACTTGTGAAAAAAACAAGGAGCATGGCGTTGGGTGAGTGGAGAGCTATCCTTTGGGCAGAGAAGCTAAATAGAGACAGGATTTAAACTCCAGGGACGGGAGCCAGCCAGAGGCACCAATGCCCTTTTGGGGAGGGTGGGGTGTTCCTCCCTTGACTTTCGCTCACCTTTGCAATTCCCCGTTAGTTTCCCAGCAGCAGAGGCTATGGGGGTACTACTATATCCCTAGAGCACTGCTTAGCACACAGCAGGTGCTCAGGGAGTATTTGTGGGGTGCAGTTGGGTTGGAATAAGACTCTGTTACAGGCTTGAACGAGAAGAAAGTGGAAGAAATGGAATATTGGTGGCACAGTGACTTTCCGAGATGCTCTTCAGTGTTTGTTTCTGCTGATCTCAAAGCTTGGGAATTCTTTCTGTTTTGCCCTTAGGAGCTCTGTTCTTTTGCCTTCTCCTTCCTGGAGAGGTCTTGGGGATCCATTACCCATGACTACAGAGCCCACAGTGGATGTTACTGGCAGCCAACCTCTTCCTGACTGGGTGAAGCCCTGAACTTGCCACAGAGATTACACAGGGTGTCCTGTCCCCATGTCTGTCCCTGATGCCACTATAGAGTCTGCCACAATCCGTTCCCTCCATCCATACCCCATCTTGCTCTCCAGGTTTCTCACAGTGGGTAGGGGAACATCCAGGCTTTCACGCCATCAGCATGTCCTACAGCTGAGACTGGATGCACAGTGGGACTCCGGAACATTTGTGACCTGGGACCTTGCCAGCTAGAAAGACCTGGTGCCAGCAACAGTTTTGTAATAACCTTATCATGCCCTACTCCATGGTTTGCGGCTCTGGCCATGACCTGCGCGTCAGTGAAGCCCATGGCTCTTCCCCCTCAGGAAGCAGGGGAAAGTATTAGCTAGTGGAGTTTGATGGATAGAGATGTCCAGGATCTTGATGACCCCTTGCTCTCTCTTTTAAAGAGGGTTGGGTCTTGTCCCCTATGCTTTCGTATGAGATCATGGTTCCTCCAAGACATTTCTTGCTCTGGATTTCCATCTTCTGCCATTGCCTGTCTTTGTTCCATTCCTGTGCCTCGCATGCTGTGATTTCCTTGCTCCTGAGTTTTGATCTTGGTCTGGATCACTCTGTCTATCTGACCCTTGAGTATCATCCTTGTCTTTGCCCTTGTACCCAGCCTGGGCCTGCTACTCGAGTCAGGGGACCTGCTTGCCCTGGTTCTACTTGCTTCCCTGGTGGCCCCACTTACACTTTCTCTGCTGCCACCTCTGGCCTCCTGGAACACTGACCATGAGCTAGCTCTGCCTTCCAGTTACTTACAGGAGCCCCAGCTTCCTTCTGTTTTCGCTTTCCAGCAGCTTAGTCAGGGGAATATCCCAATCCTCTTCCAGTTCTTTGCGAGCAGCCAGTTCTTTGAGTACTGTATGAAACACTGCCTGATAGGAGCTGTTAAAAAACTACAGAAGGATCACAAAAGGAAGTATACAGAAAAGGAAATGTCCAAAGGTGCCAAGAGACATTTTAATATGTTAGTAAAAAAGTACAAATAGTAGGTGCAGAAGGATGGTTAGCAAGAAGTCTTTTAAAGAGTATTTCCATTACCAATATACCCTTTCCTTCCCCCCAGTTCCCTCAAGAATTAAACATCAGTATGCCGAAAAATATTTAGCGAATATAAAATCTCCTTCTTCCAGTTGTGGAGATGGTTATAGGACATACGATGTTCCATGTTTTAGGAGCATAACAGGTTTTCTGCATCCCCAAAATGGTCAAGCTCCCAGAGGTAGCTTGTTTATTCAATGACAGGCTGAGTTTTTCGGAAAACAGTGTAGCTAGCATATCACCACATCGGGCAGCCCTGCATTTGAAAATTCTTTCCCACGCAACACTGTAATGAGCTGCTTTTGTATTCTGTAAGTCTGACCATTCTATCCCAGGTCTGTGCTATTATCATGACTGACCCATAGGGGGGCTCATAAGAATTTTTCTTTGGATCCCTTTTGATAGAAGGTAAAAAAAGGCTGCCTGGCTTTTTAGAGAGGAGAGCCAGGTGTTGGCCATTCCTAGCTCACCTTCAGGTTAGAGTTGTTATGACTGCTGTTCATTATGTGGTAAAAAAATTACCATCAACTCATTCCCTCCTACAGTACATGAAAGACAAAAATAGCAAAGTTGTATGGGAAGTGGGGCAGATCCAAGAATACGGCTGGTGTTACTAAATTTGGCCAAAAGCGGGTGCCTTAGGTCCGGCCTGCCTGACTCCTGGCTCTGAACAACCCTTCTCCCCACTGTTTAGATCGGTGCCTTAGGGCAGTCTGAGTGAAGGCCCTTGCTGCTGGTTTTCTTGCCTTTCAATTCCTCATTATTGACAGTCCCTCAGGTGGGATGGGGTGACTTGACTTGCTGTGGCCAGTGATCTATCACTACTCGCCTGCATTCTGTGTTCCGGTCACCAGAAAATACAACAGCCGTTGTAATCCCCTGGACAGTAGACTCCACTGGGCAGCTCCGCTTGAGCTTCTTTGTCCACTCCACACTATTTAGCCAACATGTGGACACTTTGGGGGTTTGTATCATTCACTTGCCCAGCCTATGCAGCAGAACTATCCTCATCACAATGGGAGGTTTATTGGGCACATTAGTGACAAGGTCTCCCAGGCTCAGAGACCCCTCGGGGGAGAATCTCTGGTTGCTACCACCCAAAGCATTTGCACAGTGAGGCTTGTGGTGCATGAGTGTATCACAGAAATAAAAATGAGTGTGTGATGGTGAACTAAAAACAGTCGATAAACTGAACTGTCAGAATTTCAAAGTATATCTTGCTACCCCCATCCAAATAGGAGAGCATTAGCTGCCTCTCCCTAGTTTGTACCCTAGAGCTTTCTGGTGTTGCCTCAAAAGGTACCTCAGCAATTTACGGAAATGAATGTTGCCAGTACAATGTGGCCATTCTCTCCCTCTTGTTGTGGCTTTGCTGGGCCATATCTGCTGCTGACCAGGCTGCTTGGAGAAACAGTCTTCCTACTGGGTGTGGTTTGGATGTTGAACGTCCCCCATAGGCCCCTGTGCTGAGGGCTAGGGTGGTCTCATGGGGGTGGAACCTCTTAGAGAAGGGGCGCAGTGGAAGGTCTTTAGGCCACTGGAGTGGTGCCCTCTGAGGGGATGAGGGGACCCCAGTCTCTTCCCCTCTCTCTTTTGGCTTCCTGGCGCAAGATGTAACTGCTCCCTCTGACATGCAGTGCTGCCATGGTGTGCCGCCCTTGCCCTCAACCAAACCAATAGAGCTGCCTGGTTTTGGACCTGAACCTCCATGATGATGAGCCAAAATAAACCTCCCTTTACTTCATCAGTGGCCTGTGTCAGTTATCTCATGCTGGTGATGCAGAGCTGGCCGCTACACTGCCTGTCACGAGAATTCTGGAGTCTGTGCCACAGGTGCGGCCTCATATCCTGAGTGTCCCGTTCTTGAGGGACAGAGTGGCACAGAAATCAGAGGGAAAGACCTCGCCCTATTTTGTGCCATACTTTGTCAAATGGCCCCTACGGCAACACTACTCGTGTCCAGAGTTTCGCAATGCGCTTCGCGACTGGCTTTCGTGAGTGATTGGCCTTTACATCCTAGCTGTAGTGTCTCAGTTCCAGTCAATGGCATTTAGATAAAAAACAAGACATCCCTGTTTACTGTTTTTTTCTGGATTCCAAAAACCCTCATGCTAACTGCAAACCAAAAGTCCCCAGGGTCACCTAGGAAAACCAACTAACACTGGCGTGGTTTTATGTGTTTGGGGAGAAGGAGAAATTGTCTACCTGGAGTAGTAAGAAAATAATGCCCCGTAATCCCCAAGGCTCCAACTCTGTGCTAAGGATTCTGTTAAGAGTTGGATTGTGTCCCCCAGACTCCAATTGATATGTTGCAGTTCTAATTCTAGCACCTTACACTGTGACCCTGTTTGGAAATAGGGTCTTCGCAGAGATAATTAAGTTAAAATGGGGTTATTAGAGGTGGCACAGTCCTGTAATCCTAGCACTCTGGAAGCCTGAGGCAGGAGGATCATAAATTCAAGCCCACTGTGGGCAACTTAGTGACTTAGGGATACCCTAGTTCAAAATAGTAAATAAAAATGGTCTAGGAATGTAGCTCAGTGCAAGGGCCCTGGGTTCTCCCTCAAAAAAAGGCAGAGGGGTCATTAGGGTGGATCTCATTCAATATGACTGGTGTCCTTAGAAAAAATTTGGCATAGAGACACATAGAGAGAAGATGAGGGGAAGTGACAGGGAGATGTCATCCACAAGCCAAGGAGAGAGACCTGGACCAGATCCTTTCCTCACAGCCTGCAGGAGGACCCAAGCCAGCCAACACCTCGGTTTTGGATTTCTACCTTTAGAACTAAGAGTCAATACATTTCCGTTGTTTAAGCTACTTGGTTTATGACACTGTGTTACAGTGGTCTTAGCAAACTAACACAGATTCCAAATCAAAATCTTCAGTCAAGAGCTTTCTCCTAGGATCTAGACTGACTATTTCTGGTTTTCAGCTAGACTTTGTCTGGATGTTTCACAGGTACTTAACTCACCATGTCCCAAATGGAACTTTCTACCTGACTGTACAAACATGCCCTTCTTCTCTCCAGCTTTCCAGTCTACAGAGTTTACTACGTCTTACGTCACGGCAAGCATATTGGGCAAGGCCCGAAGCAGCCACACTTTATTATTTGTTTCTCTGAACTGCTACTGTTGGTTATTCTTCTGCCTGTCCTCAGTCTCCCTGCTTCTCTAACCTGTCATCCATACAGCCATGGGAATGACCTTTAAAAATGTGATACAGATCCTGTCAGTCGGGAAAGAACTCAATTAATATTGCTGCGGACTCTGGCTGGATCTCCTGGGCCATATTGTTTTCTCCAGATACCTTCTAGATTATATATTTTAAAAGATCGCTGAGAGAGCTAGAAAAAAAAATGAGTGAATTGTAAAATATTTTTGAGAGCGAAAAGACATTTTTAAACATAAAACAGTACCCAGAAGGCATACAAGAAAAAAATGGACCAACAAGACTACCTAAAAATAAAAAATGACCATGTCATGGAAAATAACATGAAGAAATTTGGAAAAATATAAACTGAAAAAAAAATAGATGTCAGAAAAAGGACTAGGTTCTGTAATATCTAGAAACCCCTTACAAATCAGAAGGAAAAAGAAATATGTGGACAAAAGAAGATGGTCATTCACAGAAAGAGACGCATGTGACCCACAAATGTGAAAAACGCCCCGCACCCTTCATGATGGAGAGATGCAAGCGGCAACGGTGAGACCTCATTTTTTTCCTTTGTCAGACGGGCCCAGTTAGGACCCTTGGTGGGTCAGGGAGCGATGAAGGAGGTACTTGCACGGTGTCTGGGGAAAGGGAAAATGCCTCAACCTGTGTGCAGGAAACGTGTCAACACCTTTTGAGCTAAGGATATAGACAGCTTTAGATTCAGCATTCAACTGCTAAGAATTTATTCTTCATTTTTTTTTTTTCTCTTTTTTGTGGGGAGGAGGTTCTGGGGATCGAACTCAGGGCCTTGTGCTTGCTAAGCAAGCACCCTGCCATTTGAGCTAAATCCCCAACCCCTTATTCTTTAGATAAACTTGCATATGTAATAATGTATGTACAGTTCACTGCCCTATCTCTCTCTCTCTCTCAATAAATATATATATATATATCAGAAGCAAACATCCATTGAAAAGATGCTAGTTATATTTAAGATAAAATGGAATACCATGGATTTCAAAAATATGTTATTAAGAGAAATGAGAGCTATTGAACTGGATGTACATTATGATCCCTTTCATGGATATATATGTTTTTAAAAGATATGTATATTTATATACGCATTAAAGTTTCCAGAGGTTTGCATAAAGTAGGTATTACTGGAAGGTAAGGAGGTGGAGACTCAGAACATTTGTTTTACAGCCTTTTGACCATTCCAATATTTAAAAATCATGTGTACATGATAGTTACAAGATTCAAAAGCTAGGGTGAATCAAACTGCCTAAACGAATAAGACCACCCAGTCTGGTCTTGTCACACACCTGCCTGAACTCCTTTAGTGACAAAGCTTGGAGCAGGAGCTTTCCCGCTCAGCCTGCTTGTCCTGGGACTCCCCGGAAGGCTGCCAAATGCAGCCTGCTGCTTCAGGACCTCATACGGCCATGCAGAAGACGAGAAGCCTGTGAGTGCCTCCTGCTCGAAGAGTTGCACATAATGTCACATTTTTATCAAACTTACCTTCTCATCAAAGTTCTTGGCTTCCTCGCTGTCAATTTCTTGTTCTTCCATTATGGTTTCCCAAAAGGTTTTTTTGTAAATATCCATGGCTTTTGATTTTGGTAGGCACATTGAAAGGAAAGGGATTTGGAAGGGGAACCAAAAGAAAGAAAGAAAAATAAATAAATTTATGACATTTACCCTTGCCCTTTAAAAATGCATATATCATCAATGAGACTAAATAAATCCATCAAATCACCTAACATTCAACTTGGGAGTGCTGATACAGTAGGACGAAAGGGTCAGTTCAGGGGCTGCCTGAAGGAAGCAGGGGCGTGCTCCCGGTGGCTGGCGAATGCCAGTCTGTCAAACTCTATTCCACTGAGTCCTGAATGGGTGAGGGGGTGAGCAGGCAAGTAGCTGGGGGACAGCATTCCCATCTGGGACTAGGATGTGCAAAGGCCCTGAGGTGAATGCTGGGCTGCTAAACCTGGTGACAAACTGCAAGGGGCCAGGCCGCCTGGAAGGAGTGGGAGGAAACGTAACAGGTGAAGTCAGAGAGCAGAGGGTCAGGGCCAGATGGCAGAGACGATCGCAGGCTGTGGGAAGATTTTACTTTAAGGGGAGATTTACTCTGTGTGTGATTTTTCTCTTGAAATCTCAAGAAATACTTCTGTCTCCCAGCAGTTTTGTCAAAACTGGCTAATTTCTAGAACTGCCTGTGGTTATAATTGCTCATCAAAGCACCAGAGAGGACTCCCTAAGCCCCTGTTCCTCGGGGTCAGCACAACCCGGCGACTCTCTGGGCCAGGAGATGGCGGAAGGCCTCCATCGTGACAGGGTGCCAATTGCCTTGTGGAACTGATAATTATGACTTGGTCCTCTCTTCCCTCCTCCCGGGAAGGGGTGGATTCCGAGGTGAGAACTTGGAGAAACTGACTCTCACAGGATAATTGGGCCCCCAGGGAAATGATAGCGACCTGTCGCCACAGCTTCAGGGTGACACCGGCTCCTTCAAGCTGGGGAAAGGGAGAACCTTGAAAATCCACCTGACTGGTCCAGGCTGACTTACTTCCTTTGATTTTAGGTCTTCCTTATGCCTTTGGGGGTGAAGAGGGGATATACCCGTGACTCTGCCAGACCCAGTAAATTGTGGACTGCTTCCTGATTTGGCTTCGGTACTAAAATCCCCGACTCAGCTGGGCTCCTGACGGGATAGAAAACTCCGCCGAGTGGAGCTGCCTTCCCTGGTACCCAGCCGGGGGTCTTTCTGTCTGCAAACGTTCTAGCGCAGGCTTGGTTTATTCCCAACAAACAGCCATCATGTGTGAGAAGTCCCCAATAGGCCTTTTATTTCCTCACTTCCTGCAAAAGCACAAATGCCACCACCACTGGGGAACTCAGTGTGACACGGGCAGGTGCTGGGAGCAGAGAGGCAGGCTGCCTTCCGTGGGGCTGCCCAGGATGGAGAACGGGCCCGCTCTGCCTCCGACAGCTCACCCCTCCATTTGTGATTGGCATATTTTAATGGGCTTCATCAAATAAAACATAATCTGAGGGGGAAAGTGGGTGTTTATCGCAGGAAGAAGGTGAACTCAGCATCTCTGAATAGCAAACGGTGGTGCACAGAAGTGTTCAATTGGTGTGATAATTAAGCTGATTAACACCGATGGGTGCTGCGGACGTGTCAAATCAGGTGGGAAATCAGCAGCAGCACATCTCTAAGCAGGGCTGAGTGAAGAGGGGACGCCTTTGTTTCCCCTTAACTACTCTTTTGGGATTTTTGTCAGCTCTGCCTCTGTACTGCCGAACATCATCTCCTCCTGCAGCGGCCCCATGGAGGAGGGAGGCCAGGGGAGGCAGCTCACGGGACCTGGGTCGCTTCTCACCTGCCACCCTCTCTCGCTTGGATCCCAGTCACTCATCCGTGCACCAGGGACAAGACTCATCTCTACGGAGGCTTGGTGGGAAGACCAGCGCTAAATGTAGGTCAGTCCTGGCACCCACAGTTCCCTCGGTGGACCACGTTCTTTCCCAAGTCTGATTAAGAACAAATCTTAATTCTTCCTCATTGCAAGTGTCTCGCCTGTAAGGTTTTTCTTGACAGAACTTTACTTCCTGGATTTAGGATAAATGTTCGAGCTGTGTATATTTGCTCTGTAATGTCGATACAATATTCTCTATGTTATAGTGACAAAGATTCTTTGCTTGGCCAAACATCCGTCGGGCTCTTGAACCTTCTCCTAGTTTACTCCGCTCCTCCATCCCGCAGGTATTGTCTGCCTTCGATAGAAATCCTGCGAGGTCAATTTAGCCCTGATTCCCTTCCCCTGATGTTTCCTTTGTAGTTGCTTTTCAGCCAGTGACCCTCAACCCTGTTTCTTGGCTGTGAATCCCGCTTCCCTACGCATCTGCAGTTGAGCCAGGTCTCTCTCCCACACCGCAATGCTCTTGGAAATGCAAGAAGATAAAGTTGTATTTAGTGGTACCCTTCTCGGGTTGCAGAGTGTTGAGTGGGGTCACAGCCCAGAGTTCAGAAGTGTTTGAAAAGCTAAAGGTGGGTTGAGGATGGAGTTAGAATGGGGTGTGTGTACTCGAGACCTGATTTCCTCCAAACTCCCATGTCTGGTATAACAGACCATAGCCCTTAAATTGTTGTCTGATGGGGATGGGTCTGGCCAATTACAGGGCTTTTGTTTTGTGAAGAGGTGCTATGTGAGTTAGGATTCTGCCATACCACAAGGTTTCTCCCCTGCGCTCCCCCCGTTAGGATCCACCTATCCCCTCGTCAATAAAAACTTAATAATCCTTAAGGGCACCATTTAGAGGAGCTCCAAATTATTTGCTACCAAGAGGCCACAAGATAAGTCTATGTGGACGGGAGCAAGCCCTGCTCCCAGACCTCAGGGACCTCAGCCATAGCCCGGACCCTCTGTAAATGTAGGAGGCCCTCGTCCAGTGGGTTTGAGTAGGGAGACGGACTTCTGGTCATGTCCTAGATCATTGTATCTCTCCCTGGAGACATTTTTTATTTCTTGTTTTAACCTCCTGTAGGAGTTCTGGGGGCATGTGCCCAGTGTGTCCCCAGGTCCTTTCTGGAACCTGGTATGAGCTGGACCAGCAAGGGAGGCAGCCACTTTAGGACCTTTCCCAGCCCAGAATACCCTGCAGAAAGCAGGAATGATTGAATAGATTGTGTTGTATTCTCACCATCATATTCACCTTCCTTCATTTCAGTGGCAACTGAAAAAGAATAGGGAAAATTATTACTTGGATATGTGGTGCAGTGAGCTAGCTTGAATGTTTTAAACCTTGAGGGAATTAATTTAAAAATCACCTCCCCAGTAGCTGGGGTGACTCAGGGTGGAGATCATGTGTTCTGAGATAAGAGGCTTCCTTGATAATCCGGCAGCATAGGCTCATGGAATATGGATGACCTCTCTTTGTTTTTATTTTATCCTGACCACTACAGTTTAAGTTCTGAGAGGGTGAGATAGGTTTTGTGCATCTTTATAAACTACCCAGGATACAGTAGATTTACAGTAACTGTCACTGGGTGAACTAGATATGGATCACTCATTATCTTCATTCCTAACTGCAATCATAAATATTATTTCCTTGCTATTCCAAATGCTAGAGCACTTGACTTTTTGGTCCAATGTCTTAGCTGAACCTTGAACCTTGACATTAAATTCCAAAGATAATACCTCAGTCATTGGCCTTGATTAAGGCAAGCCTGGTCTGACATGATCAAAGGGGGCTCTCCTTGGCTGTGAATGTATGAATTCTGTGCTTCTTACCTCCTTGTGGATAGATTAGTAACTTCTACAGGTCATTTAAAATCATTATAAATCATACCTTCCAAATCAGACTTCATAGTGGACAGTACCGAGGCTCCTTGATCTGTTTTTAGTTTCAGTTTTGAGGATTTTCCTGTTAGAAGACAGAAGAGGGTGGCCATTATGACTTTCATTTTACACTTTTCAAAGTCTTCATGTTGGGCATATGGGATTGCTTTTTCTCTTGGCACCCAAGGCTGGCCAAGGGAGGGAAGGCCTAAAGCTGAGGGGCACTGCTGACATGCCCTGGGTGTTCCCTCTGCCCCTGGCTTCCTTTTTGGCTTTGGGCATTTGCTCTAGGATGGCAACAAATCAGTAGTCAGAAAAGGCAGCCTCTCTCTGTCTTTCCCCTCTTGTTACCATGGACTAGTTTGGTTCCCTAGGATGGCTGGGAGTAGGATCAATTTAGAGATACTTCTCCTGCATAGGAAGTATACAGTTAGGTACATAGTGAGCTATCCCTGTCACTACAGCAAGTGGGTATCTCTAGTACCCTGTTGCCAAGAGCTCCCCAAGGGGTGAAAATGGGGGCTGTCTAGTGTAGATCTGTGAAGTTTTGCTGTGTTTGCAGTGGGAAGCCACTGAAGTTTTTAAAAAACTTTTATAAGATCTTAGTTTCCCTTGTTTTATGTCTTCAGGAATTTTGTGATTCCTACTCCTTTTCATCTCCTTCAGCTCTCTCTCTTCCTTCTCCTAGCTCTAAATGCATGCGTGCATGTGGGTTCACACACAAAGGCACGCACACAAAGGTACACACACAGACACCCCTGCATTTCATTCTTTGGGGGAGAACACGAAAAGGCCCCTGATGAACAAGTGAAAGTGAGCAGCTGTGTCTGCACTGGGGTCTGGCCCAGCATGCAAGGCTGACAGGCCTTGGACAGGCGTGCTGCCGATCACCCCTGTCGCTCTTCAGTGCGGACTCAAGCACCTCACAGGCAAGGGACACTCTAAGTTCAAGAAAATTCATTCCACCGCCGCATACTGATGACTGTTAGTGATATTCTCCTTTTCTTAAAATGCTTCCCTAGGATTACACTTTTTAATGTCTTCATGTTGGGTGTTTGTGATGTGGGTTCTCCGCTGGCAACAAGATTCATTTCTCCAATTAATGGGTCTGTTCCAGTCCCTCAGCATAGATTGGAAGACGCACTTCTGTTTCTTTTTTAGGGGGGCAGTGCTGGGAATTGAACTCAGGGCCTTGTGCTTGCTAGGCAAGAGCCCTACCACTGAGCTAAATCCCCAACCCCCAGTTTTTAGTTTTCTGTGGCAGACCATCCAATATTTTTGGAGCTAGTCTATCTCGTAGGTGTAACATCCCACTTTGTGCCAATAGTTCTTTGCATGATGTCGTCTCCAGATCTGCCTAACCCCAGCCTTTCCTCTGAACCCTCACTAGTCTGCCTCTGACTGTGTAGAGAGTCACATCCCCCAAACTGAACAGGCCCTCCAGCTTGGCCCTCCAGTATGCGGTGGAGTAGAACTACCTTCCTCGTATAATCCTTAAATTATATTTGTTGTGTTCACTTTTCTGTCATACTGTTGATTTAGTGAGCTTGTGGTTAAGTGAGGCACCTGACAAATAACAAGATTTCCAAATCCTGTATATCTCCATTCTATTGTTTTGGGGGAGCGCTTAATAGAGTGGATCTAATCTAGATAATCAATACATTTTACCTACTTAATTCTGGTCCCACATTTCTGTCTGTCAAAATCTTTCCGAAATTGATTATTGTATCTCCAGCATCCAACAGCCTGAGGTCACCTACAAATGTCAATATTGCTTCTATATCTGCATGGAAGTCTGCCATAAGAAAGTTACCCTAGGCCAACCCCTGTGGCTGTCCCCTGAAAACCAGGCTGAACGTGATGTGTTAAACAGTTTCTCCAGGTGGTGTTCAATCAGCCATCACTCCATGTCTTTCATTAACATTCACCTTATATTGCTGTGTCATGTCCAGGAGCACGAGGAAGCCTTTGAAAGTGAAATGCCTGGTGGGATTTGGCTCTGTGGGATTACCACAGCTGCCTGATCTAATAACCATGTCCAAAAGTGACCTAAGTGCCAGTATTATATGATCTGTTTTTATTCATCCTATACTGGTTTCTTGTGGTTATTTTGTTTTCAACATCTGCTCCAGGTTGGTCATAGACTCTTTTCTCTAATTTCTTCTAATTCCTCAAAGCCAAGAAACATGATTAAGCTCTTTTCTTCCTGTCTATATTCTGGGGCATTTTTTTATCTAGGTCAAAAGATATCAGTTGCCATTCTCTTCTGATTTTTTCAAAACTCTTTGGTTTCTGCTACTACTTACTATTTTTGCTGCACTTTTTCCAATTTGAAGATAATTTTCTTTCAGAATAAAGTCAAAAAGTCAAAATTAAACATCAGTTGAATGACTCAACTTCCCCTGGATCACTCAACACTGTGTTAACGGTAGTCCTGTCTACCTTAACTTTTGCTTCCCTCCACTTGTATTTTTAAAAGTCTGCTGTCTCTTGTTGCTGCCTGTTATCATTGTCATCATCCTCATCATTTTTTTTTTTTTTTTGGTAATGTTTGTCCTAGGGGTCAGCCTTCCTGACACTGTTAAAGTTCAGAATGATTTTCCTATACTCATGGTTGGGAACATCCATTCTCATCTGTAACATCTGCATATGATCTTTCAGAATCTAAGTATACTAAAGAAAAAATCTGTGCAAACACACTAGTTTGCACTTTAGGAAGCTTTCCAATCTTCTTTCTCTTGCCAGGTGGCTTGAAGGATCACCCCTTTTTTATCCTTTGTTTATCCCTACCCACATTTCCATATGTATAGTGTCTCTATGCATATACATATTTCTATGTACAGCTCCCTACCTACTAAGACTGCTTCTTTGGAGTAGAGTATATTTTTTTATCACCATGATTTGATCTTGAATCAGATGGAGGCTTTAACAACAATTTCGAAAGTATTTAACAAATATTTATAGGTGCTTACTACGTGCCAGGCATGTCTTGAGGATTTCTGCAAGCAGAAACATAGTGCTTGGAGTTAGAATTTCTGGTCTCCTTTGTTTATGACCCTGCTCTGTGCTTGGAAAGATGGACTCAAGGGGCCATAAATAGTCTTTCTGGTCCTCCTGAGCCCCTCTCACGGGGACCGTGAGGTGTTTCCTGTGCCCTTAGCATTCCTTCCCTTTCAGACCTGCCATCTGCTGGAGTCATAGATTTCAAGGATTTATTTGGGTATCTTGCTCCATACTGAGCTCAAAGTCTTGTTTGTTGAGAGGCGCTGTGACATGTAAAACCCTGTTTTGGATCCACTGGAGTAGAACAATGCCATAATGAAAAAATGCTTTGAAAACAGGAGCCTAGCACCCCCAAATTCACCCTAAACTAGTGGGTTTTGGTTCCTCATCATGTGTGTCCCTTAGAATCCTCTGAGGATCTTGTTAAGAATGCAGAGTTCAGGCCCTCTCAAGCAGGGATTCTGATAAGGACCAGGAACGAGTGTCTTTCCAAGCACCTGGCAATGGGGACATGACGTCCTGGGCATCCTGGAGCAGCAGCCTGTGCCCGCTCTCACTTCTACTGGTCCTTTGAATTCCTTTGGCCATAGTCACGTGTGTTTCTCCAAGTGGATGGTGGCGTCTGCCCTGGGCTGAGACAGCTTTTCCATTGCATCTGCTTAGCTTGGGAACCCTCAGCCATCTGTATGCTGATGCAGGTCCACTTCCCCCCACACAGAGTGTTTTCCTGAGTCTCTGCTCTCCCTCTCCTGGACTTGATTTTGGGCTCCTTTGTCTTCCTGAAGCCCATGCTCCATGGTGTCCTCCCACAGCCTTCCTTTGGCACCTTAGGGAGCCGTCTCATGCTCTCTCTTTTCCTCCTGGAGCCTGCCGCCAGCCCATGTTTGGTACCACTTGTGCTGTCACGGTGGACGCCCCTTCTCCAGTGCTCCCCGGCTCACTTGGGACGTCCGTCAGTGTCTGTGCTCTTGCAGAGCTGAGGCCCAGAACAGGGCAGCCAGGCAGGGAGCAGACTGGCTCACCCGCTACCTTCTCACAGCAGAACAAGGAGTGTCTTACAGGATAAATGGGAGCATTTGGTAATTTTGTCACCCTATGCACACTTGTGTTGGCTTCCCATAGGGAAGAGGAAGATGGGGGGAACGTAGATGGTTTTTAGAGGAATAGTGTGACGCCATTAGTGTGGGTCACAGGATCTATCTTTCCTGACCTGGGAGGCTGCCCCCGGACAGGAATGGCTCCTTCCATGGCTTTTAGTTGGCATGCCTATTGGGCCTGTAAATTTACTCCTGGCATTTGGCAGTGTCCCAGGACCCAGAGCTACTAAATCTATCCAAACCTTGTTACTTTTTGTCATACTTGCTCCATTCCACTGACCAGACACAACCACCAAGGCTCTCCAGAAAAATGGATTATAATCTGTGAGCAGAAGGGGAAGAAAAATCTGCATGGCTTTGAGGGAATTCCTTGCTTTTCTTTGTGTTTCAGTCTCTGCTATCAGGGACAATGGGAAAGGCTTTCTTTTGCCCTTTGGAGGTTTGCTGGAATGAACAGGCACTAGACAGAGTAGATAGGAGAGAAGATAGCAGGATTCGTGATGCAGACAGGCAGTCACAGTGTCGTCTCGCAGCAGCCCAACATGATTTAGAGTGTACTCTTTTCCATAGAGAAAGGGCACAGTGGGAGTTTGTAGACAATTTTTAGGAGAATAGTGAAAACATGTTAGGGTAATTCAGTGAGTTTGGGGAAAAGGGAGCATATGGTGGTCTGGGACGAAATCTGTTGGGTCTGCAGAACAGAAAAATAATCGTAAATACTTCTCAGATAAAAGTCTGTCCGGGTGTGTTGACAGACTTCAGTCTCTCTTCCCTTGATAAGAGTTTAGTTAATGAAAGCTCAAGGAAGGGACAAGAGGACCCGAACTTAAAGTAAACAAGGAGATATCAAGAGTTTAGCCTTTCTTAGCACTTGCTGCTATGTTCCTGTGACTTAAAACAGCACACCAGGGCACCGTAGTTTAGAGTGACTATCCTTGAACTCCTTCATGACCATCCCCTCAAGTAACTGCGGGAACCTGGGTGTGTCGTTGCACCTGACTTGGAGCCTCCAACACAGGCCACACTTTTAGCTCAGGCTGCCAATGTCACAATGTTTAATTACTTACTGTGGAAGGCCAGACTTTTGCTAAACATCAATCTGTGTTGGCTTTAAGGAACTCAGTATTTGGAAAGGCACATAGCTGCAATATATATCCATACAGACCAAATATGCCTGCTGCTTACAACATAAATTAAATACACACATGATGAGCTATAATGAGCTTAAATACCCAAGAGATTGTGGGTAAACAGGGTACATAGAACAGTGACATCAACGGGGCCTCTCTGGGGCTGGGGCCGCAGGGTACTCACAGGCAGGCGTCTTTCCTTCCCATACCAGCCTCTTTAAATCTGCTTTCCCCTCTCCTGCATCCTTTCACACTTAGCATTGACACTCTTTGCCAATTACTCAGTCAAAGACTTTCAGAGGCTTGCTTATGAGTATTTAGGCAAATACTCAGATTTTTTCCAGCTGTTACTGACTTCAAAATGGGTCTCCTTCCCATTTCCATTTGAGAACTCAGATTTGCTGACAAAGTCCCAGATGAATCTGATTAGCTCTAAAATTGCTCCTTGTCCCATACTGGCTCGTGTGGGCTCATGTGGGCCTCATGTCCTCTGCCTCTCCATCTGTTATGGCTTGTGTCTAAATATCCCCCAAAGCCTCCTGCGGTCATAGGTAGGGCTTTTTCAGAGATGGCTGAATCAGAGGTGTGTGATATTGGGATTAAGGCTGTGTGATTACTAAATCAGTCCACTGATTGGTTTGGCAGCCACCTAAGCCCAGTAGCCTGGATAGAATACAAAATGGGCAGAGAGGAGCTGCTATTGTCGCTGGTCACTGGTCGCTTGTTGTGTATTGCTGCTGCTGCTGTTTGTCTTCTGCTCTGTGATGCCCCTCTGCCATGCCACCCTCCCTTGGAGCCAGCTGATTATGGACTGAAACTTCTACGAACTGTGAGCTACAATAATTCTTTCCTCCTTTAACTAAGGGTGTCAGGTATTTTGCTTCAGTAACAAGAAAAGTAACTAAGACACCATTCTCCCTCATAGGGTTTCTGGCGCCTAATTTTGCTTAACTGCATTTGAGCTACAGAATTTAGCAGGTGTGGATGGGGGCAGCAAGGTGAGTTTCTGGGTGAACCTAATTTACTGCTGCCGTGACTATGGATGCAAAAGAAATCTGTGAATCATTGATGGATTGATCCCACCAAGGCTGGACTTCAATGATTAACAATTGTGAGAAATGCAGTTCAGTCTTCCATCCCTGGAACCCTAGAGCAAAAGGCCTTTGGGCTTAATTGGGTAGAGAATAAAAGACCCTCAGTGCAATCTTGCCTAACTCTCTCTTGGGTGGTTCCCAGTTGTGGCCATGAATATTCACCGTATGGTTGGTTTTGCTGGGTTTAGAGTTAGGGCTGACTTCATCTGCATGCTCTCTTGGAAGTGGGCCAAATCCTGGTTGCTGTACACATGACTATCTGGGTATGACCCGTTGCCCCAGGGAGCTGGTCTGTAATCTGGGAAGGAAATGTCCTGTGTTCATGGAGAAGGAGGGTGGGGAGACTAATGAGGAACAGAGGAGGAGACAGGGAAGACTGAAGGAGAGATCTGCTCTAGTGCTTTGCTGATGCCCTTCCTCTGAGGGAGAGTGGGGGTGGGATGGGAGGAAAGGGGGGGCTGGGCTCATGCAAGAGTTGATTTCTTACCCAAAATATGATTTGGGATGGCCCAGGAAAGCAAAAATGTGGATGACTGTATTTCACACAGGACATAAACCACAAGACCATTTCTTCCCTGGCTGTGGGCAGCCTCAGGGGAGGGATCCCAGCAGGGTGCAGCTCTCTTACCCTCATAGGTCCATTCTGTCTGACTAGCTTGGTGTCTTAAGGAGGGTGAAGAAAACATCAGGCAGCAGGAAGGCGACTCCATGGCAGGCTTAGGGGCAGGAGCAGGGGTAGTGAAGCTAAGTGGGATGGCGAGAGAATCAATCTCCTGAAAAGCATTGGCAGCTGAGCTCCTGTTGGAGGGGAATACAGATGTTGGTTAACTTCCAGGCAGAAGCCATGTTAGGGACACAGGTCTGTGGCATGCTGGGAAGCTGGGGAGGGGACGACTACCCTCCATGCCCTGTGGACTTCCATCGGTCCTAAATGGCAGAGGCCACGAAGTTAGAAGGGATAGACTTGTGGACTATGGAGAACAAGTCTGTGTGTTGTTCTAGACACAGAATCACATGATGCCAACTGCTACTTTAGTAAAAAATGAAATAATCTACAGGTACTTTCGGAGGCCACTGGGGCAAAATGCCATCACTGATAGCTGGGGATTCTAGAACATTCTTCCTACTTCCTATCTTACAACCCTGCTCATTCTAGTGGCCCTGCCTGCCGTACCATTGACTCAGGGTGGCAAAATCATGGGAGCAGGTGCCACTGCAGTTTAAAATCAAGCCCTGAGGTTGGTCCCTGTCACTGGTACCAACACAGGCTCTACCACCATCACAGACGTTCTCGTAAGGGCACATGGAAGGGCTTTGGGTGTAAGAGGCCAGTCTTATGCTCTTGCAGTGTAGGATCAAGAAAAATAACCCCAACACACAGACCCATACCGTGTTCTGTCCCATAAATCTCTGGATTTTAACTGGGGCCAAGAAAGTGCCATTCAAAGGAATTCCAGGGGTCTTTGGAGAATTTTGACTCTGCAATCATTTCATGTATTCTGGCCGGACTGACAGAGATGGGCCCAAGGGAAGTGCTCATCATGTAAAGGGGTAGTGACAATGGCTGGTAGCGAAGACAGACTTTGATGTTGGGCGACATGAGGTTATGTGTTGGCCCCAGTATTCCAGCAGAGCATTGGTAAGCTAATGTTTGCTGCTGTTTTTATAGGGGAAGTCGGGCCGTAGTTTCTGATCTGAGCGAGGGCTGCTGATGCAGTGACAAGGAGCGGGTGAGGGTCAGAGCTGAATGAAGCCCAGACTGAGAAGAGGAGGTGGTCTATTCAGCAGTCTGTTCCAGCAGGCACCATGGGAAGCAGCTCTTCCTGTGGTTTGCAGAAGTTATAGGCTGGTCTTGCAGGGGCCTCCTGAGGGGGTGCTGGGAGAGCCTGGGTCCGAGTTGGCCCACAGAGCAGCAGTTCCAGGATGCATCCCTGCCAAGTGACCCTGGGTTAAGTGGCAAGATGCTCAGGTCCTAGGTCAGGGGACTGCAGGGATCAACAAGTGGACACAGGCGAGCTCCTTAGGCAAGCATTATCTCTTGCCTTGCTCTAGGCCTCAATCCAGGTCAGGAGACT